>JANTOP010003262.1:0-17917 GCA_027564815.1 Symmerus nobilis
TCTAACGATTTTTGTTCGAACTGTTCTTCAGAACTTTAATGGGAAATTTTTTCAACAATTTTCTAATCTAATGATGGCAAATCATTTTCAAGTAATTAATGAAGAGATTTTATTAAGAATGGTTTTAATTAAGAATTTTATTCTATTTTGGACAGAAAAGGGATTAATTAAGGATTTTTTCTGTTTATTTTTCGAATAATTAATTTTCCGCAAAATTTTCTTGAGGAATTGAAACACATGATTACAGCAAAGTAAACCTAACGCTTCGGTAAGCAAATTGTAGAAGAAACTTTTTTTAAAAATTAATCCCCTGATTATAGGGGGGTCGACATATACGGACAATAGAGAAATTGGTAATTTTCTGGAAAATGATTGCAATTTGCCGGAAAATTTTAAATTTGAAAATGTCGGTAGGGATTTAAATAAACGGTAACTAGGGAGATTTACCAACACCATAAGGTGAGGGAGTCCGCTCACAATAAATATAATTAAAATCCCCTTAAATATTACCATGAAAAAATTCAATAAAAATGCTTTATTTCTGTGAAATGCTCCAATAAATTATTTTTTCAGAATTTTTTTCAGATGCCAAATTATTGCTAAAACATATTCTAAATAAAAATTTTTTTAAAAATCAATATTTTTTTAATATCGGTATACCGGTAATACCGGTATCATACAACAAAAATACCGAAATACCGGTATGATTTTTACTGTCTGGTATTGTATTCCCTATAGTAGGTAGAGTTACATTTTTTGTGAGTTTGGGAAGTTTGGAAGTTCAGTCAAAGGTGATGATGACGAATATATTAAGAGGCATTTTCTTGAGTGTAGTATATTTTATTATGTGGTCATTTTTTACCAATCAATTAATTTCTTAAGAAATTTTTTTCTCAAGAATCTTCAGATCGCTGTTTTTTGAAGTAATTTTAAGTAATTACTTAAAAGAAAAAATGTTATATTTTTTCGACCGCTTTTTATTGTGATATTGTAACCTCCAACCGGCTCAATTGGTTGAGGAAACAATATTTATTTATACAAAACTAATATTTTTAATATAATCAATTTATTTTAAATATCAATACAATTTTTCTTATTTATAACTTATTTACCCTAAATACTGGGTCCACCAGTACCCGATGTCGACGCAACAATTCCAACAATTTTTATCCCGAATCTTTTCATTTCCTCATTATTTATTATCGTCTTTTCCGTGCACTTATTTATTTTATTTTCTGTATTTATTATTATTTATACTGTAGCTGCTACCCGACTGACGATTTAATTCTCTCGTCACCCAATCGCTCAATCGTATGGCTGGCCCTTCTTTCTTAATAACAGGATCTACTGTTATACTTCCATACTGGTGGACCAGTGGTGGACCGCCTATTTAAACTTACTTAAATACTAGATAATTTTAATACGAATACACATCAATAACTTATTAATTACAATTAATACTTATGGTGATTCTAAACGTTGGACGTTACAATATTTTTTCTTAATTCGAATTTGGTTTTGATAGGTATGAGTAAGGTTTGTAGACGCCATGTCCAAAATTGGTAAACTCTTACTGATCTCATCTCATAGTAAATAAAATGTACCAAATTAGGTTACCATTTCCTAATCTTTTACACTGAATACTAAGAAATAAATTCTTGCCACAATCTTCAATAACAAGAATTTTAGCGTATATGGATACGAAAATCTGTTGGTTGATATTTAGTTTGTTTAGATATGAACAATTATTACAGCAGGAGAATCAAGGTGTCTGTTAAGAATTTCCTCCATTTCCTTCCTAAGTTGGTTGAAACACAGAAGGAATATCTTTCATGAAACAATCAGATATGTTGACGACCCCCCATTGTCCCGTCTAATTAAATAAGAGGATATGTACGAGTATCCGGTAAACTTCGATGATAGATACAAGTACTTTTACTTATATAATTATACATAGTAAAATAACAAACTATATATTGATTACCTAATTAACTGTTATAATACAATTTGTATTACATATACCAACTGGACCGGACCATTGAGCAGATGTTTCAAATTTTCTTCGAAACAAGGAAAAATTAAATAATTTCCAGATAGAGTAGATTCAAGAAATGTTAACCCATTACTATAATATAACATACTTGTACTCGATCTTTTTTCTTTCATTCTTCTCGACATAGAAATGTAATAAAATTAAGTGTATTTATTACGAGATGAACAAAGTATCCAAAAAGAGTAAAATTATGTGGAGAAAAAAAGGATGCTGGATAGGAAAAAAAAGAAATAAATGATGGAAAAATAAAATAATAAATGAAAATATAAGAGAAAACACTTGTCTCACAGTTGGTGGTTTCACTCTTTTTCTTCATTGTATTTTCAATTTTTTTTTAATAGAAAATTTAACAAGTCTGATATATTGAATTACTTAAAGTAGGTTAGGTACCCCCAGACATATATTTAATTTATTTATTTTTTGTACATAGTTTGGGATGAGATTTTCCTCCTTTTTAAGGAAAAACAATTCAATATATTAATATGATTTATTAACTTTTCCCCATTTCCTTATTTTCCATGCTACAAAAACCGAAACTTTATTTCATTTCTTAAATCCTGATTTTACATTTACTTATTTTGGCAAGAAAAGAAAAGATTCTTGAAAAAAAGTAAATAATTTGTTTTGTAAACAAGTTAAGACAATCGGAAAATTAGTTAAATAATAAATTATTTTTGTTGGGAAAACAAAAGGAAAACCAGGTTTTCGATGCCAAAAAAAATCCGTACCAATTTTTCTGAATAAAGTCCCTTTAAATTTAAAATTAACGGTTTAAATATAAAATTCATGTTAACAGTAGTCTTGCGTAATACTAGGTCCTTTCATTGATTTAACAAAAAAGATTGTTAACTCAAAATGCGCATTAACTCGGTAGGAATCTCATAACGAAATCCTCCCATTATTTTGTTCAATATTTTATTGTTGGACTTGCCAGCCTGAATTGAAATAAAATTCCTTTCTCTAAAAATCAGATATTTTCGGGATAATTATATATGAACAATCAATTGAAAAGGTGGTATTCCGAATCAAATTTATTCATCATGTAATTAGCACAGCAAAAATCTATTTACCTTTATGAAAGGGGGCCCATTAAAAAAAAATACCCTACTGATATGGCTGGAGTTTCAGTTATCGAATATTTTTTATTTCAGTTAAATAATGTCTTAGGGAATGGAAGTTTTTCCTCTTCAACGAATTTTTAACAGGGTAGTAAGAAACTAACGACTTTTAAATTTGAGTCGAATTATTATGTTGTATAAGAATTTTTATCCAAAATTTTCGAAAATTTGACGATCTAAAGCAGGGATGCACACGTAAAATAATTTTAGGGGTAAGCAAATATATTTTAAAATTGTTCCTGGGTTAAGTCATAAAATGGAAAAACAATCAAATTAATTTTACGATCTATTTTATATTTTCTATATTCCCATTCCATTCGCATGGTAGTTTTATTTTTCAATGTTACAAATCTATTGTTAAAAATTTATTAAACTATTAATGATTTATTTTTATGATCATCTTACGGTTTTCTCTAATTCCCATGTTAATTTTAATTAATTTCATTTGTATATGGGGGTATGAAATACCCCTATGTGCAGGGCCGCCGAGAGGGGGTGGGAAAGGGGGGAAACCCCCCGGGCCCGGCTTTTTAAAGGGGCCTGGACATTTTCATAAATATTTCTCTGCTTAAATATTAGAAAATATTTCTGATAAAAAAAAGACTACAGTAAGCTGTAAGTGCATGTACATTTTACTGCTTTGTATCAAAAATTATTAAATTATTTAGAACAGTCGAAAACTCTTAAATGCTCCAACTTAAGGGGGGACATCACTTTTCCGATTTTGGTCAACCGATTTTTTTTCTTTGGCGTATTAAATGTCAATTAAGGTATCAAGAATAGGGGGTTAAAAGGATTTTTAAAAATTCCGCTTTCTATAGCCAAGGCAGATGATTTTGTGCAACAGTGCACAGCAATAATTGATAACAAAACCGATACTCTTAATACTTGAAACTCGTTTTTTTCGAAACCATGTCTTCAAATGCGGTGGGCACGATTCCTCTGCCTGTAATTGATGAATCGCTTTGAAATTTTTCCCTGGTATTTCTAGATATATTCTCTTGTCCTTGACGGGAACGGATTTTTTAATTTCAAAAAATTTGTAATTATTTTAAATGAATAATGTCACAAAATAGGTAAATTTTTCAAAAAAAAGTTTTTAGTGACCTACCATTTTTTAAAAATTTCTTTTTAAAAAATGTCGTTTGCGTCAAGTGCGAGACAAACTAATGGAATTTTAGTTTCTTTTTGATTTTTTCAATTTCAAGAATTCGTGTTCCCGGAATCGTGTCCCCCCAAAGCACTGTTGATTTGGCAGTACCACACATCCGACAGCATTGCGGCTAGCCATGTTGATTTTTTTTAATACAAAAATTTTAAAATATAGTTAAAAGTATGCCATTTAACATAACACAAACAGTTTTGATTACAGTGATACGTTCTTCTAAAAAATAAATAGTGAACTTAGCCTTGATTTGGGCACTCAAAAGTGATGTCCCTCCTTAAGGAATCAGCATTTTATTTTTATCGGATCATATTTTACTATATCTTTAATTTGTTATGTCTTGTAATGGGCCCGTAATTGTTCAGTCCCGGGCCCGAAATTTCTCTCGACGGCCCTGCCTATGTGTTAGGCGCTGTGCACCCCTAATCTAAAGAATTCTTTTCCAAACAATTTTCTTAAAAATTCCTCCAAATTCACTGCAAAATTTTCTTCAATGCGAATTTTCTTAAGATATATTTTCTGTTTCTTAAAAATGTCCCTCTCAGAACAACTCTCTCAAAAATACGTTTACTTTTTGGAAACAATTTCAAAATAATTAAAAAAAATCCAGTAATATAAATATTTCTAAACAAAATGAAAGTTTTTTTTAAAAATCTAGCGGAAATCTTCCAAAGAAACTTTCGTAGTAAAACGGCGTTAAATTTCCCGTAAAACATCGCAATTACTTTACAACAAGATCAAAAAATTTATTCTTTTCTTTTTTTCTATTTTATTATTTATTCCATTTATTCTTAATTGAAACAATTTATTTCAGCCTTATAATTACCCTTTCTGGGAATATCGCCTATTAACTCATTTTCCTTTCGAAATGGCCCAATTCTGCCTAACAATAAGACAGATGTTAACCCCATTTTTAATATAAAACTACACCCTGGCCTGACCCCTCTCCACACATCGTGAAAATAAAGAAAAATTTATGAAACTTTGATAATTTCATAGGAAATCCGGTGATTTTAAAAAAATCATAAATTTATATTCCGATTTTCATTTCGGCTTTTTATTGAATTTCCTAGTTTTATGGAGTTTTTCCATATTATACGAAATTGCTTGATTTTCATGAAATTATCTGATATTTATTTCCGATACTTTCCAAATTTCGTCCAATAAGGAAGATCTGAATGGTTAAGTGAAGCATATTTCCACCATTTGGAAAACACTAGGACTAGATATTAATACGCCTCTAACATTTAACACATTTAGAAGCTGTGAGCTTCTAAAAAATTTTCTAAAAATGATAACTTTTATATCAGTGAGCGCTGAGAGCTCAGAGCACACCTTCTGAAATATGGCCCTGCGAGATATTTATTTTAGCGTTAATATATTGAGTAAAAATAAATTTCATTTGGCTCGGGTTCTCTTGAATTCGAATTCGAATATTAAATTTATACACCCAAGAAAATTATTTAAATTTATGCTATTTTTAGGAGGAAATTGAATATTTCGTGAGATTATAATTTTAAGCTTGTAGACATTAAGTATTAGACAAACATAAGTCCCCTCTAAAATCTATGGGGCTGACTCGACATGGTTGGGGTTGATTCGAGTAACTGAAATATTAAATCTACAGAGGAAGTCTTGCGAATTTCTTAATATCAAAGTTGGCGTTATTTTAAAAATAAAACTTATAGGATAACCGATTTAAATTTTTTATATAATTAGATCATCCAGATAATTTCTTTTAATCTGAGGTGGTCAACCGATGGCCCGCGGGACCGATTCAATTCAATTGATCCGATTTGCTAACTCGATTAATATTTTTCTTAACCGAACAAAGTTGATTGTAATACTAAAAATAAGAACCTACGAAACCTAAGAACTATTTTCTAAATATCAGTAAGAAGCAAGTTTAAATTAAGAAAATTCAAGATTGAGTCAGTTATACATTTCTTATTTCCATTTATAATGAAAAATTAGAATATGATTAGAGATTGGAAATATGGAAAATGATCAACTATCCGGGAAAAAAAATCCAGCCAAATTAAATGAAGTTGTCTTAATAAAATTTGGAATTGAAAAATCTCTGGCGAATTACAAACAGATTAATAACTGAGAAATAGTCAATTTAATTTTGCCTAGACTTTTTCCTGCATTTCTTAATTTTTCCGGTAATTTTCCGACTAATTTTCTTCTTTTAATTGGACTGTTTACCGAATCTTTCCTAATTTTACTTTTCCTAATTTTAATAACATTAATTTTATCAATTATTCTAAATTTTTAAATTAAGTTTCTGAATTCCTGACCGTCTCGTTGCTTTTTTTTTGCATTTTTTTGACTTTTTCCAACTATTTCGTCCCAACTTTTTGTCCTTTCTGTCGCCATATTGCAAGCATTAACCATTTGTTAGTCATATTCTGACTTGTTGTGGCCAAAATTGAAAGATATTAAATTATGGGTCACATTCGTCCTGTTATGGCAGAAATAGAGCACAAGATAAAATCTCTAGAAACTCACCAATAAATTGTGGTTAAGAGAATTGTGAGCATAAGATAGGTTGGAAGTGACTGAAAGGGTTCAAATTATTGATTAAAATAAATTTATTCTAAAAAAGTTAATTTTTCCAATTTTTTAAGACTTGGCTAATTGATTGATTCCCAATAGATAGACATCCCAATAGACATTTCCACATACTTTATCGATGTGTTAAATAATGATAAATTTATTTATTTAATCTTCGAATGAAAATATAGGTCACACCTCATCTGATACAAATTTTGATTCCAACTACTATTAACAACTAACAATTAATGACTATAAACGGGTTAATACTAACTAGTTAGTTACTTAAATTCACTACGAATTTGCTCAATATAATTATTTTTATTTTGTTAAGAATGTGGTAGAGTTATAGTATAGATTCCTAGAACATTATCATGAAAATTATCTGGGTCTTCAGTTATTCTTCGAGACTGTCAACTAAATTTTGAATATGGACAAAATGCCTCCTATTTTTTGTTAATAAAAAGTTTTGGCCCAAAAATTTGAAGTTGGGAATTTTTCGGAAAATGATACTTACCCAATATCCATAAGACATCCCTAATATATATGTATTAGTTATATATAAGTATATAAGTTATAATAAGTTCTCCAAAAACCTGAGGAAATCGGGCCTCCCTAAAATGTAAAACATTTCTATATATTTTCTACGAGATATTTTTTCTAGGTGATTTTTTGAGGTTTCGAGAGAGGGTACAACTCCTTCAAAAAATCCTTAATAAATAAATTTCTTCTTGATTTGCCATCTGAATTTATCTCGAGAATAATTCCTAATGGAATATTATTATTCCGTGAATTATTTTAATGTTTTTAAATGATTTTTAAAAATTTATTTTCAGGTTTCATTTTTTACATCATTTTATGGAGTTTTCTCCATAATTTTTGAGTGGAAGAATTAAAAGAAATTATCTAATTATTAAGATGTTAGTTTAAAATTGTCCATGTAATTTCTTGATGATATCTCAAAATTCTCTAATTTTTAAGTGTCATGTAAACTATCCGCTAAATCGAGTCCAGTTACCCGATTTTTTTAGAGTTCATTTTAGAATAAATTTACATTTGATTGAATTCTTTATTCTTGAGGCCATTAGTTCGATATTTTAGGGGAGACAATGTTAGTTTAACTAAACTAACGACATTTATTAAAATAAAGGTAATATGGAAGGTAAGTTTTGAAATAAAATGAGTTTTTTCTGCAATGGGGCGCAGTCGATATCTCCATAAGGTGTGCCTGGGCCAGAAAAAAATGTAAAAATGCAGAAAGTTGCTTTGAGAGTTAGGTAAAAATATAAAAATTTAATATTTCGGAAAGTTGAAATTTATATAAGAAATATCAGAAATTCGTAAAGGCTCGCACTAAGAAATTTGAATATCAGACATCTCGACATTTGATCTGGATTTCCCGCTTATTTTCTTCGAATCCAAAAAAATGTGATGACGCAGAAAGTTTGTAAATTAATTGAGAAAAAATACAAAAACATTAATACTAAACTTTTCGTACAAAAGTTAAAAGCTCCCAGAAAGCTCTATTTTCCGAACCTTATTTTAAACGTTTTTAAATCTATTTTCTATACAGATAACGGTCCCTTAACCAAATTTCAACTGTTCCGAGAAAAGCTCAATAAATCTCGACAGCTCATTGAAAGCTTAAAATTAAAATGTATTTTTATATAATTTGGAATCGAATTATTATACGATTCATTCAATTTAAATGAAATATGCAATTTTCGCACAAAGTTTATCCAGAAACTTAAAGCTTAACGAAAGCTTTAAGTTTCGAAGCTAATTTTGTACGTCGAGAAATCTATTTTTTTATACAAATAACGATTCCTTTACAAAATTTTAAATTTTCCCAAAAAAAGCTTAAATAATTTTGAAACCTCATTGAAAGCTTAAAATTAAAATTCTTTTTTTATAATTTAGAATCTAATTTTAATTTGATTCATTAAATTTAGATAAAATATGAAATTTTCGTTGAAAACTTTCTCAATTCACTGTAAAAGTTTAGAACTTAATTTTTTGCGTTTTAAAATCTATTTTCTATCCAGATATCGGTTCTTTTATGAAATTTTAATTTTTTTTCAAAAATATGCTTGAAAAATCTCGAAAGCTCATTGAAAGTACATATTTATACAAAATTTTAGGCCGCAAGCCTAATTTTTTAAGAAAGGACAAAGATAATTTCTATTCAATTCAATTCATTAAGTTTCGGCAGAATAAATTTCATTTCTCCCTCGCCTCAAAATAATATTCGAGAGAAATGATTTAGGAAAGGGAAGATATGAACATTTTCTTTCAAAATGAGGCCGTTCGGGGAACGGGCAGTACAGTTCATATATAAATAAGAAAATTCTCTATTTGAGACTTCCTTTTAATGACCTAACCTGTAAAAATTTGAGAAAAAAGAAGGCGAAGGACAAGAGAATGTTAATTGAAACCCCAAGTTCAAAAAACATAATTACGTCTGATATTGCAGCCATACCCTGTAAAATAATGAAGGATATATGTTATAAAATCGCGCCTTTTTCTGTTTCTCTCTATTGAAATCACATGAAAAAGCCTATCGGTGGTGGAAAAAAAAAATTGGCGACAAATCCATTCATTCCGTTCATTCCATTCCTTGACTACCCCGAAATGACGGTTCGAAATTGTATGAATGAATTTTATTTCCAGCCAAAAAGTCAGAATATTGAGACTATCGCCAGAGGGGCTAAATCCATTGTCTCAACATCCGGTTAAGGAAACATTCTTCGATGGTAAGTTTATATAAATGGAATAAAATCGCAGAATTGGTTTCAAATTACTTCATTTCTATACGTATTTTACCTATATAGGGATCGGCGGGTATGAAACCCCTATATTTGATTGAAAGGTGTATTTTTATACGGGGCTATTTTCTATGTATAAATGAATTTATTGCGGATTAATAGTCAAAAAATTAAGGAGGAATGACTAAATGACATGGTTTAAGAAGAATTTCTAAAGAAAAATTTATATAAAAGGAAAATTATTTTTGTAGATGTTAAAATGAGATGTTAAATTTACAAGTCAATTTCTATAGAAATTTTCATTTAATTGCATCCAAGGAATACAATATTTTTTCCGTATTCCATTCATCCTGTTCCCTCAGATGAATATAATAATTTTTAGCAATTTTCCTATCGTTCCATTTCAAAGAATGACTGAACCTTGGACTGTATAATTATTTGTTCTTTTCAAATGTTCACCGATTTTTGTTTTGTTCCTTTTTCATTATAGAACCAATTCCTTGCTCGTTTCGGGGATCGATTAGCGAATATATATTAGTCAGGATTAATCTGATAGAAAATTAAAACGGATTCTTTATTTTCTGTTATATAAAATCGTGAGAATTTCAGTTACAAACATTGAAACATTTTTCTACCCAGGAAAGAGCATCAATGACTTTCAATTGAAATGGTTATCCTTATTTATAAAGTCTTAAGAAAAAAAGATTCTAAGCCTCCCAGATAATCTATTATCCCAATTTATATAAACCCCCCAATGCCACACGATACTCCCAATTCCCAGTCAGTATAAGTAAATGAATATTGCCAATTTATGGAACCACATCATCAAAATCCACTTTATGAGGGTGGATATAATAGGAAAAAATTGTATTAGTTTAGTATCATGTATTACGTTAATAGCCATCACTGTGTAAGGAAATATACTACCAAATACCCATATACAGTATATTTGGGAGACCACCCTCGTCGGTTTTTTCCATGTCACGCTTAATGATCTCTCATTGAACATCAGCCTTTTTTTGGGGGTGGGTGGTATAATATTTATACACTTTTCGTGTAAAAATGAAAACAATATTTTGTATCGTATTTTTGTTTATTTAACAATTTCTCTTTGCGGAAAGAAAAAACAACAACCGACCCCCGTAACACCGTATGCTACCACTTTAGAAAATGTATTTAATATGATACTCTACGTATATACTATATGTTTATCTACTATCATTAAGTAATCTTTATATTAGATTAGGTATTAGAAGAAGGGATATGAGTACATCGTTTGTCGTTGATTATCTTGTTTACTATATATTATGGGTTTGTCCTTTTCCTGATGTATTCTCTCCTACGGACATGATGAAATATGTGAACAATATGACATCTAATTTAATTTAATCTATTATTCGGAGAAGAGTCTATTTAATTGAGTCCTTTTGTCCATTAAGACAGTCCTTTTGTTGGTATATAATTGGTTAATTAATATAATTATCTCGGTTAGCCCCCAAAAAGACCGGGTTGGGAATTCAACCATTAAATTTAATTTCGTTCAGGCACGTGAGGTATGTTCTTATCAAATAAGGATTGGAATAAAAGGATAATTATGTAATATTTTCTTTCGTAGAAATTCAGTATTTTAGAGATTTTTTCTTAGGTCCTGTATATCTAAAATCGTTCTTAAAATCTTATAGTCCTTTTTCGTCCTTATATCCTTCGATATATCCCAGAAATTGCGAAAACATTTTTTTTAATTGAAAACTGAAAATTAAAATGATCGAGAGAGAAGAACGGAAAATTCTTATTTTACTGGAGAAATTTTTCTCAAAAAAAATTTCCACCAACGCATCCTTAAATCATTCAAAATGATTATCAAAAATTCCCTGGACGATAATCTGAAAAAATAGGTCAAAAATTCACAATTTTAGTGAAACATTCTTTAACTTCCAACGCTCTGATATATTTTATTTTTCAAGAATATGTTAGCAGACCAAATTACACTCGACAGGAATTTTTTGTAAGAGAGATACAAGTAGGAAACTATGCAGTGGTGTGCGGTCAATAATTCCATAAGGTGTGCCGAATTTTCGAAGAACTTACCACCTTTATCAGTTTCATTGCATTTTCTTTCGTGGCTTTAAATGCACTTCCCGGAAATAAATGATCATTTTTTGAAGTTATTTAATAAATACAACTTTGTTAGATAACCCTTAAACTTTTTTATCTCATTACCTCTATTAAACCATCCCTAAAACGTGCTGTAAGTGAAATTTTATAATTTGAAATTTCCCGGGAAATTATAACCAATTTTCGGAAAAGTGGTCTTTTGAATTAGCACGCCCCACTTCAACCCTTACCATAATTCTGAGGTTGATTGTTTTTTAATTTTGATAAATGAGTTTATTTATTTGATGATTAGGAAACAATACTGCTTCATTACATTTTCCAAGTCCGGAGGAAAATCCGTGGAAAATTCAGTTTCTAAAGCAAAGAAAATTACAAGGGACATTCACTCTTTTTATTTAAATTATTAAATTCTAATTAAATCTGAAGTTTTATTACTAAAGCTTAAAGAAAGCTTTCAGTTTGAGATATTTTTTAATCCTAAAACTTTATTGATGACCTGAAAGCTTAATAAAAGCTTTTAATTAAATCTTTATTTTATTCAGTTTGAGATCTGTTTCTTATCCGAATAATTAAAAATTAAATTTAATAAAAATTTAAAGTTTTCCCAAAAAGCTCCTGAAAAATTCGAAAGCTCAAAGAAAGCTTTAAGCGTCGAATGTAATTTTATATGTGTTCCACCAGATATTTTACTGCAACGAAATTTCGAGTATTCTCTAAGAAGCTCAAATAAAGTCACCAAAGATCATTGAGAGCTTTTGGTACCAATTTTATTTTTATTTACTTGGAACCTACTTTTCATTGGATTACTGAAAATTTAGTCAAATGGGGAATTTGCCTCCAAAAGATTTTCAAAATCGGAAGAGCTCAACGGAAAGCTTAGGTTCGGAATTTAATTTTATACGATTTGTAACATATTTTTCTGCCATATAATTTTACTGCAAGGATATTTCATATTTATTCAGAAAAAGCATTACTGAAGCCCCAAAGTTCACTGAGAGCTTTTAATATACATTTTATTTTATTTGTTTGGAATCTACTTCTCATCCGCTTACTGAATTTTGAATCGAATTGGAAAATTTCCACAAAAAGCTATTGATAAATTTGAAAGCGCGAAAAAGTTGTTTGGAAATTAGATAATTTTGGGCCAAATTTCATCAAAATTTTAAGTCGAAATAGTCAACTAATACACTCGGAACGTTGAAAGTTATATAAAAATTAGGGAAATTTCGGGAAATGTGGAAAAAAACAACAATACTCGAGGAAAACTAAAAATTTAAAAAAAAATTCATTAAGTAAGTTTTTGGATGATTTTGTTTAATTGATTCTCAATTTAACTTCAATCAAGACTTATGAGAAATTGGATCATATTTCAGATGTGCTCTGCACCTTCTGCGCATTAGTCTGCGCGCCACTGAAATTATGGGATATTTAAGGGAATTTTTTGGGTAATAGTTGGGATATGATTTCCAACATGGTGTAAGAATTGATTTTTATTTTTCGAAAATTTGTTGGATTTTTTTGGATCTCAACCAGATAATAAGATCCGATTTGTATAGTTGGCTGGGGAGTAATGAATTAATTTTACTATTAGCCGTATATCCCAATATTCCAATAAATAACTCCTTAATAAAATTAGGACATGTCTTCCGTAAATATGTATCTTATAGATATCGTATAAACTTAACATTTCTTACAGGACAGGAGGAATTAATTGGAATAAGATTACTGATATAATTTTAGGATAAATAAATTTTATTCGTCTAATTCTTCGCTTATATTTATAATAACCCACAAATAACTTGATATTTTCTTGCTTCCGATGGGCAGCACCCAAAAGTATGGTTGTACCTGAAAAAACTCCGCCTCTTCGAGCATACACTTGCGCAACATTAAAACGGGTATGAAATAAAAAAAAACGGAAAACCAGTTTCCCTTTACGAATTATCCATCTAATTTGTAGTATTATTTTTGTATCGCTTCGTATATTAATATATGGGGGATCCACTAATAAGAAAGTGGTTAAAGAATTGAATGTCAAATCATTTCCTCGCCATTTGCCGTTTCATTAAGTAGTATATTCAAAAATATTTTGTAACGAACTTCTATATCTGAATAGACTTCGTCCTGGAGGCAATCTCTTGAACTACTTTGATATTCATTCCTTCCCCTATTTATTAAGGAAGTATATTTCGAGTATGATTTAGCAACAGTTGTATTATCCTAGAACAATTAAAATATGAAATTGTAAGGTATGTGGATGGGGTCCTCTTTAAAAAATTTAGCTTTTAAAAAATCACTCTTCCGTTTATTAGAGTTAAATGAAAGAGGTTAGCATAGAAATTGTTAAGTCGATAAATTCAATAATAATAAATAAAAATCGAAACAAACCCTTTTTCTATAAAATCGAATAATAAAACTGTATTTAGTCAAGGATAATCTAATTGTTTCTATTGTTATATAGAAAAGAATTGTAAGAAGAGTCTTGATTAAAGGAGATTATCATTGTAATAGGAAATCGTCTGTTCATATTTTATAAACTATTTATAGGTAGTGATGAGAAATTCCAAAAAAATTTGTATCTATGAGTACTGGATAGATACAAATTTTGTAACTAGATATTTTATCTAGATACTTCTATAGATATTTTTGTCATACTACGGTTATCGATAGATTGTGTACCTTCAAATGCAAACAAATATTTATGAATAGCAAAAATACTACATTTAAATTTCCTTTAAATGAGAAAAGGTATGAGATAATTATGCAATGAAGAAAATTTATAATTTCAAATTAAATTTTTTAATATTTTATTTCATTCTCATTTAATTAGGTATAAATTATTTTTTACAACACAACTACATAAATTATCATAAGTATCATAAATTCGAACAGTATCTTTGGTTGGATATAGATAGATACCTACCAATTTTTTTCTCCCATAGTAATACAACTATTGAAGTGTGAGTATCTATGAAAGTAACTGTGGTAAAAATAAATATCTATCTAGATAGATAATTTCTTCACAGTATCTAGATAAAAGTATCTGGATAGATAAATATTTCTCATCACTATTTATAGGTAAGGCGGGTAAAGGTTATAAGTTATAGGTAGATTATACCCAATTTGCTACATAATTCCTGAACCGGGAGTTCCATTAAATACATACTAGTCTAAGCTAATTTTGTTAAGCTAATTAAATTATCATTTAACTGTCTTTATAATCGAAAATTTTAAATATACAAGACGATGGAAACAGACCTTTCCAGAAATTGTTAGATTTTCTTGACAAATTGACAAAAAAAAATTCTATCGTCATTCCAATTTTGGTATTAAATATTTTGAGAACCGTAGCAGAGAATCTCGAGATATTTTTCGAGGACAACTTCTAAATCTTCCCTAATAATTTCCTGAAATAAAATTTTAAATCTACCGATTCAATATTGATTTAAAAAATTTTCAAACAAAATTTGCAGAAAAAATTTCGTCCGCTTTCATTATCAATTTTTCCCTGTCACATATTTCGAGAACCGTACCAGAGAATATCAGGAGATTTTGTGGAGGCAACATCTGGATCCTCAGAAATAAAGTTACGAAATAAAATTTAAAATTGAATTTATTAATCCAATAAAATTTAATATTGATAAAGGGATTAAAAAGAAAAAATTGCCAAATTGCTTTTGATACCAATTTTTTAAATTAAATATTTTGATAATGATAGCAGAGAATCTTCTAATATTTTGCAGGGATAACTCCTTACTCCTTCTTAATAAAACTCATTAATAAAATTTAAAATCTACCGATTAAATATTTAGATATCTCATCGAAACTAAAGTTTTAATTCTCAAGAATTCTCCTATCAAAATGCATTCACATTTTTTTTTCTTTCGTCCTTTTAACCTTTTACTTCCGAAATTTGACTGAAGGAGCACCTCCTGCTCCTTTTTTAATTTTTTCTGACTTACCCCGAACATTTCATCACTTCGACCGAATTTCTTCGATTTTCTTTACTTTCCCTAATAATTTTCTGATTTCGGGAATTATTCGGGACCTTTATTACTAATTTTCCCAGATTTTCTTAAGAAATTAATTAGAATCAAAATCAGAAAATTAAAAAATAAATTCGCAAAATTTCATGAATATTGAACATTTTTGAAAATCGAAAAAATTCCAGATAATTAAATTAAATTGATAATTTTAGAAATTTTTATTGAAATTCATGAGTCATGAGCAGAAAAATTAGTCCCATCTTTGCAGTTAAGTCTCGATGTAAAGTGACTAACAGGGTAGCTTCAGGATTTTTTAAATATTGTAGATTTCCGAAATCGACTAAAATTATCCGAAAAATGTTAGGGTTAGGGACTTAGGATAGACAGTACCGATCAGGAACCGTTGACGATTTGACCATCCCACTAATAGAACAGTGGTAATTTCGGGATAATAGATGTTAACAATAGTTCTAGTAAATAATATTAATAATTGTCCAATAAAAGGATAATGTTTCATGTCCTTAAACTTAAGAGAAAATTCTATTTCAAAATGATTGTTTTCAGATAGAGATTCATTTCGACCATTTTGCCCATATTCAAAATTTTGTTGACAGTCCCGGTGAAAAACTGAAATTTCCAGAAAATTTTCGCCGTGACTAGAAAAATCTAATCATACCGAATTGTTTCTATATAATTTCTGAATAAATCTCATTAAGAGAGATTTTTGGAAAAAGTTGATATTAGAGCATTTTTAAGGGGCGAAATATTATAAAATGTAACATTCTGAGAAAATGTCTATTAATTTTCCGGAAAACATCAAATTTTTAGATTTCGAAGTGGAATCATTTAAATCTGAGTGATTTAATTACAAAGAAATTTGATAGGAGTTTCCTGCAAGTTTTATTTTTAAAATTACACCAAAATTCGATATTACGAATATTGGTGGACTTTTCCTCTCTATTTGATATCCCATTTTCCCCGGCCGGTATACGGAAACAATTGGTCGAAATAGATAAATGATGAGTTCATCTTTTAGATAGATCTTAAATTTTACAAGCTTAAAATTTGTATATCAGCCTTTACCAGTGTTTGCTCGTAAAAATTTACTCCGTCAAACCTCATTTTGGCCGGTATATTCATTCAATTATATCCAATTTCTTCCTATGAATTTAATGAATTTTCTTGAATGCATAAATTTATAATTGACTTGTAATTTCTCCACTGGCAATACATAAATTAAGAAAAACTAAACATATTGAAATCGATTCCAAACTCAAAACTCATAATCTGAAATATGTCGTCCCTATCTAGATGTTCTAATCAATAATAATCAATAATGATCAACTTTGAGACTCCGTATTCCCGGAACGGAACCCGATTTCTGAGCGAGTTTCAGGATACTTTAATATCCATTCTGTTTCTATCCGACAAAATTTATTTAGACTAGATCTGTTTGGCAATGTCTAGGAATCAACTGATTGGATAGTTCGGCATTGATTCTGTTATCATGAGCCAGACAGTTAATCTTCAAATCCATAATAAGTTATTTTTCGGATTTCTGGCACTTTTTCTCCAGAACATAGTTCTTGGGCTAGATTGAGCAACACGATATTAGGCAAACTGGGCAGCTATGTTTTATAAGACAGTCATCGATTACATAGTTCCAATATCCCTATTATTAACGGATCTGATTTTTCATATTGAATCGCTTATATCTTAGATTCTCTTCCAGAATAAAATTTGTTCTGAACGGAATACGATTCCCATGATTAGTATCTATCATTTCAGACTATTTTGAAAATTATCGTACGTATTTTGACTGAGATAAGACATTGTTTTTGTTGGAAATTGTTCGAATCCATAGAAACTTACCATTTTTTTTAAAAAGAATTTCATATTAGGAGGAGACTCCTTTATTCCAGTCAGCGGCGCGCAGTCAATATCTTCATGAGGTGTGCAGAATTGTATTACCTTAACAAAATGTTAGCAACTTTATTAGTTTCATTAAATTTTGGTACCTCTGCTTGGTTGCTAACTGAAATTTGGTTTGTCGCTTGTGAAATTCCGAATTTCACAGAATTTTATTGAGGAATCGGAAAATGTGATTATGGGAAATTAAATTTAAGAAATTAGTGAGTGAATTGTAGAACAAACTCTCT
>JANTOP010003273.1:0-17896 GCA_027564815.1 Symmerus nobilis
AGAATGATTGACAATAATTCGGGCATGTTTTTCGTAGGATTATTTTCAGAAAAAATTTTTTATTTACATGCCGTCAATCCTTAATGAATAGGTTTACGAAAACTATTAGGAAGTTAGGCAATTCTGCATCTAGACTCCTGAAATTTCGCACAGTTACTCTTGAAGGATGTGCCATTCGTTCCTTATACATTTTATTACTTCTTACTTAAGAAGTTTTTGATATATTTAATTAAGAAATTGGTGGATGTAATTTATATAAGAATTTTTATAGTGATACCCATCCTAATTATCATAACTAAATTACCTTAATTGCCTAAAACCATTTTTAAATAGTAAATCTAGGCCAGAACTATGATTTGAGTTGATAAAAGGGCAACTATTAAATTGTTCGATTTTTGGCAAAAACATGGACTATAACTGTCCTTTTTTATGGGTAATTTTTAAAAATGCACCTAGGAGCCTGAAATTTTGCACAGACATACCTCAGATAAACCTAGAATGATCGACAATAATTTGGGCATGCCTTTTCTTATGATTATTTTGAGAAAAAAAATTTTTATTTGCATGCCGTCAAGCCTTAATGAATAGGGTTACGAAAACTATTAGGAAGTTAGGCAATTCTGCATCTAGACTTCTGAAATTTCGCACAGTTACTCTTGAAGGATGTACCATTCGTTCCTTATACAATTTATTACTTCTTACTTAAAAAGTTTTTGATATATTTAATTCAGAAATTGGCGGATTAATTTATATGAGGATTTTTAAAGTGATACCCATGCTAATTATCATAAATAAATTACCCTAATTGTCTAAAACCATTTTTAAATAGTAAATCTGAGCTAGAACTATGATTTTAGTTGATAAAAACGCAACCTTTTTAATTTTCGAAACTGTCCTTTTTTTGGGCCATTTTGCAAAAATGCACTTAGGAGCCTGAAATTTTGCACAAGCATACCTCAGATAAATTTAGAATGATTAGCAATGAATTAAGAATATCTTTTCTAATGAATATTTTGAAAACCATTTTTTTTCCCCGTAGATAATTTTTTCTTTTGCAACTTTCTTTTTTCTCCAACCAGAACGTGGCGCTTCAAGGCACACACAAGACCTTTTAGTTGTGTATCACATTCTCTATATTCCTGGCCCTGGCCATGGGGGAACTAACTCGTCGGAAGGAAATCAATACAAAAATTTCATTAGATAAAATTTATATTTTCTTGATTTCATATATTGATTGAGAACATTGTTTAATAAAACAATAAATTGTAAAACATTTAACAAATTCATTGAGTTTCAAAATTCAAAATGTTGTGAATTTTATACAACAGATAGGTTTCTTTTCAAAATATTGTCATATCCGAATAATTCGAATAATAATTAAATTCAAAATAATTAAAATCTCTTCATTTAAATTAATGATTAATTAAAAAAAATAAAATAAGCGTTAAAATCCATATATAATTTTAAAATGCTGAACACCTTTTATCTATTCTATTAGAATTTTTTTTTAAATAGATTTCACATCATTTTTCTTTGTATCACGTTCGAGTGCTTCTCTATTTGCCTATCATATACAATCTAGGATTTCGATAGATTCATGGTAGAATTTATCGTACGTTTATAGTGACCGCCATCCCAATAGCATTGACCGCATCCCTTTATTTATATGGAAATTAATTAATAAAATGTTTTAATGGTATGTAAATAGAAGAGTAATTACTTCACAAACATTAAACTGTTCAATGGTATCAACGATTGCTTTTGGTATGACATTCAATTTCATTTGAACACCTTTACTCGTTAATAAAGAAAGTTGATTATTTTCAACGGAATAATTACCTAAAAAATGATAAAAGTAAAATTTATAAATCGAAATCATTCATTTAATGTTCATACTTAATTTCCAGGTTCGATTGTTTGTATCGATTTTCTGATGTCTCATTCCCGAACCACCAGCGACAGCGTTATGATAATTCTCTGGTCCATCCATCGTCCCATAAAACCGTCGTAAACTCTTAACAGTTTTCTGATCGATCGCCAGAAATTCATTACAATTGCACATTGTACAACGGCTAAATATATTTTCATGTTTAATATCGATATTGAAATGATTGAGTACATGAGTCAATTGATCTTTAATTGTGCCAACCGGCACTTGATAACAGTATTTTTGTCCAACATAATCAACACACTGAAAGGAGAGTTAGTTGTAATCAAATTGAATAAGGTGTTTTTCGGAAACCTAGATTACCTTATGATAAAATCTTCCAGCCGTTAAAATATATCGATTTTCTTGTTGACTCAATTTGATGCACATATCCCGATTATCACCGTTCATTAATGAAGCCGTATCAATACCATATTTTCGTAGACTTTTCGCCAAACCTTCCAACATCACATCGCACACGAATTTGATGGAATCGGCGCTAAAAAGAGAATTAACCAGAAATATATTTTATTTTACCGGATCCATAAAAACTCGTAATTTCACTTTTTTGTTTCCATTTGAATTGGTCCGGATGTGTCCACTGATCTGGATGGTCTCAATTGATTTTGTATATTTTTACCACCAATTAAATTCGATTGTTGTCCCGATTTCCGTGTTATTTTCATTTTATTCTCCATCAAAAATTTATTTATCAATTCATTAAAATCTAAACGTAATTTATTCACTTGTACTTCGATTACATCGTAAATATCGAGCAGAACGTATGCATCCAATGCTAGATATGGGTTAGAAGTGAATAGAATACTTTAAAATGTTCGAATTAATTTTACCCGCATAATTAATTTGATCGGCGCGTAACGGACGCTTTTCCCAATTTGAAAATTGATTGGATTTATCCAATTTCTTATTGAAACACAATTCAACCAAATTGTGTAAGGCAGATCCTTGACCGGTTGATTGATATGGAAATTGAAAGCGTTCGATTGTCATTAATTTTCGCCATAAATCTTGTAAGTCTAAGTAGGAGGATAGGGATAATGATGATAGATTTAATGTTGGAATGGTTTTTTGTAGCATCGTTAAATCGGAGGCCAGAGAAAATCCTGTAAAAAATTAAATTTCGATTTAGAAAATAAATCTTTGTAGATAATCAATATTCTATTAACCGATCTTTAAAATTTCATTATTATTGAATACGCAACGTGCCAATTGATTCCAATCATTTACATCAACATTTAATTGCATCACATCGATTAGATAAATTCGATCTTTGGTAGCTAATTGTATAAGAGCGACCCCATTTGTTGTACAAAATGTTGGCTTCCATTCCGCATCCATACCGAGCATATTCTGAACCGATAGATATTTTAACATTTTAATAAACTGATTCCGTTCGACAACATAAACAATATTTGACGGTGGAATTTGTAATTGCAATATTTCATCGTTTCTCGTTTCGATAATTTGGCAATCAGTTGGATCACATTGACTGGATCCAATCACTGATGGTTTACGATCTTTTAAGTACTCCTTTACATTGGCCGGTAATTTATCGATGGGAATATCAAAATATTCGACCCAATAAGCTGCCTCGGATAAATCATCATAGTAAATGCATGAATCGATTAAATCATCATGTAGATTTGATGTATCTTTTGTAACAGTTTCCTTAACCATTTCTGACCACGACTCCTGGTTCAATGAATTTTCAACGAAACGTTTATGGATCAGATACTGTAGGGCACCGTAACTCTTTATCTGAATTAGATTCGGTGTAATTTCTGGTCCGAGATTATACATTTTTGCAAAACGTGTCACCAATTTTGTCATCGTTTTTGTGTGTAAATTTGAGAATCGTATATCCGTGTAATTATATTTCCTATAAAAAAGAAAAACTTGAGAACGTTAATAAATCGAAACCGTTTATTTTTTACTCAATATAATCGGAACACAATACCGACACCGAACCGGGTTTCTTTAGTAAAGAATCCAATAATTCGACTAGTGGTCGTTGCAAATGAACTGCTTTCATTAAATATTCTTCGACTATCGTGAATTTATCTTGTAATATCAACGGAAAAACCGTTTCGAACATTGTAAACTGTTCGTGCAGTTCCAGTTCACAGGCTAACTGGCACGCCTACAATAAATGGTTAATTTTTTATGTGATTTGATTGGATTGAAGGAATTCTTTACCTCTTTGTACTGTTTCCGGTCAATAATCTCTTGAATTTTATCTATAAATATCATCTTACTTCCAATTAAATTATATAAATTTACAACCATACGAATGTTAGCCAATTTTGATTGTCCTTTGATTAAATTGAATGCAACCATCTTCAGATTATCATCCACAAAATCTTGGGTTTGTAAATTATATTTCTTCTTGAACGTCTCCAATTCCTCAAGTACTAAAATGAATAGAAAAATTAATATTTGTTAAGAATGGTGATTTGAATGGATCGTGTTACGTGTTATCGGTAAACTTTGACTCTTCTGCGAACTGATATCGGAACAATTGGCGAATAATTTCAGGGCGTACAAGTATGGATTCGGACATGAAATATAAAATGTTTGAATCTGTTTCGTTAACGTTGGACTCCGTTTACACATTCCGAACGTTTGTTGGATCAATTGAAATGATTGCTTCTCCTCCTCGTCCAACGATCCATCGAATTTTTGACCGTTCAAACCGGCATTCGATGTTATGTCCGGCACAATTGTTATTTTCATATTTTCGGTTGTTTTACGAACATTGTCATGTAGATTTGATGAATAATCGAAATCCTAAAAAATAGTTTAGGTTAAATTCGACTTAAAAGGCAGAATATAGGGATCTAGTTTCGGGTAGAAGGATTAATGTAAGTACCCGACGAAGTGGTAGGGAAATGACCTGTGATTTAGTTTAGTTTACGAATTACAACATCCAGACTACGTGGGAAATGAAACGGATTAAAGGATAAAATCTGGCAACCCTTCCCGCAAAATTTGCCAGCCAGCTAGGCTAAACCAATCCCAATAAAAAAAAGTTCAAATTAAATTGTTCTTACATCGTCATCGTAATAATCGGCTGGCAAATACCCAGCCATGATTGCGAAATATTCCGAATTCCTAACAATCAAAATAAAACTTCGATTTACTCCATAAACTCAAAAATTTTAAAAGAATTTTCAAAACAAAAAATTTTGTTAAAATTTTACAGAAGAAGTGAAATGTCATAATATAGAAATTCGCCACAATCTAGTCCAGAAATCCGCCACAATCTAGTCCGTTTTATTTGACGTTTCCGTGTTTTCATGTTTTCTTTCAAAGCAAATCAGTTAAAAAAATTAAAATATTAAACGGAATCATTGAAATTTGAGAAAAACATACGTTTCCGGATATTATAGAACCAGGAAATAATGAACGGATCATCAGGTAACCAAAATTTAATTGATTTTTCATTTGATACTTCACCGAAACCGGTCCATTCGCCAATTCATTTTGTACCGTTACCGTTAATTACGGTTAACCATCGTACGAGTTTTGATAACAATCCATTTGATCGAGCCGAAAAGGATGCAGCTCAGTACGACGATCCATTTGAGCTAGTTTCCAGAGAAGCGAACTCAT
The DNA here is from genome assembly GCA_027564815.1 of Symmerus nobilis. Lineage (NCBI taxonomy): Eukaryota > Metazoa > Arthropoda > Insecta > Diptera > Mycetophilidae > Symmerus > Symmerus nobilis. The sequence continues at coordinate 5,561 of JANTOP010003273.1, forward strand.
ATACGTCCAATTGTCCGATCGAATCATGCCCGATTACGGACAACCTCATAATTATCGATGATAGTTCGGATCCAGATGTTCGGGTTAGAAGTGATGCCCCCATACAGTCTACCAAACAAACGGAACCAATTGTTCGTCAAATAAAACCGTCCAAATCACGTAGTGGTTCAATTGAAAATCTATCGAATCGAAAACATGATCTGTTGAAAATGAGCATATCGAATTCACCGACCGTTCACCAATTGATTCGATTAAACAGTCCGGTAACCGGTGATTCGGTGGAGAGTCCAATGCGATTTGAAGCGAAATTATTACTGCAACGGTTAGCGTCTCGTAATCTATCAACGGATGATTCAAGTGATGATCTGATGGCAACAAATCCCGTATGGATTGATTCGGAAAATGAATGCGATAGTGATATTGAGAAAATGAACATTCCAATGTTGAATATAATTAAAGCAGGGGAATTAAAATCGACACCGGATTCAATTCGTAACGATTTGATTGAGGAACTAGAGAAATATAAGCATAAATGTGATGAAACTGAGTCGTTACCGAGCTGTAACGATCTGATGTCTGGTTTAAAAACACCAACGAAAAAGGAAGGTGATAAAGAAATCAACCGGATGATTGAAAATTTTCGACGTATGGTTACGAAATGTGGGGATAATAATAAACAGGCGGTAGCAACGAATTTACTTGATAACCTAAGTTCATTGTTGGTTGGAAACGGTGATCAAATTGACACAAATAATTTATTGGAACCACCGGTTCCGATTATACGTCAAGGAACGTTTGAAATTGATAAGAAACCATCGAATGATCCAGTTAAGGAAAATAATTCTGCCCCAGAAAATCCCGAACTGAATCATTTAATTAAAAAACTAGAAGGAGTTTTAGGTACGAATGATCAACTTAGCGTTTTGAGAACCGATGAACCAACGACAAGAAGTCCTACATATATTGTGATGGCAACACCAAAATCATCCCATCAGCTACTAACCCCGACTGATAACCGAACACGTCGCAGCCATTCGTTATCGACGATGGATAAACCCCAATCAGCCGTACGAGCCATTAAATTAAAGGAACAATTAAATGTAACGCCAATGCGTCCACCTGCTTCACGTCGTAGTTCGTTTAGCTTCGCCACCGGTTCAGTTTCTAATCGAAAATCAATTTATACAACCGGATCGCCAACATCGAATGTTAACCGTAAAGATGCGGTTACACCACAAAAACGGCAACCAAACAAACTGCTACAAATCGGTGCGGTTGCAAAAAAATTAGTTCTATCCACCGGTACCGTACCGAAATCGAGGCGTTCCAATCAACCGTTAAAAGCTATTCATCAACCGATTCCATCCATCAAACGTAAATCACCGGGTACGCCACGCATATCTGGCCGACCGGCAGCATCATCAACACCAATCGTCCAAGTGACACCGTCTGCCATCGGACGACGGTCAATGATATCAAAAACTAGTGATATATCGAATAAATCGTTAGTACGGTCCCGATCGGTGACCGATTTAACTTGTCAAATTAAAATTGCACCGCCTACACCGGACAAATGTGCTAAGACGCTGACAATGAAATTGGTGAGAATTAAATGATTTCATTTCTTCAGATTTTTAATTGTTTCCATTTAATTTTAGGTGTCTCGATTACAACGACCACGATCATCTAGCATCGGCACAAATAAAGAGAATAAAATACCGATGGTTAACAAATAGAATCGTGGACTTTATATAATTTTATCAATTTTAAATTTGTAATTTTAATAAACTTTTAAACGGAACTGCCGTATATTTATAAAATATTAAAACTTTATTGGTCAAAAGGAATGTAAAATTTGCCTTAAAATCTAACATAACAACATAGATGAATTTTATACATTATTAATTATAAAGATTCGTTAATAGCTAAAGCTAAGGTAATTTTGTAAATATGAAATCAAATTGAACTAAAAGTAGATCGAAATTCTATTGAATCAATTCGTTTAGCCTCGGCTTTAGCTATAATTTGTCAATATCTTTTTTATGTTCCGTAATTGGAAATGAAAAATTATCTAAAATCCTATTTTGAGATTCATTAGTTTCTGGACGGAATTCTAATGGTTTTATACTTGAATTTAATAAAAAAACGCTGTTGCTTTCCTTTGGAAAATTACGTAAAAATTCTATAAAATACCAGCGACATAATCAATCCGATAATCGATGCAGTTAAATGATGACCTCCGCTCTAGAATAGAAAATGCAAGTTATATGAAATTAGCCGTTTAAATCATTAAATACTTACAATCACATAATAATTACATCGATCGCCCTGACAACATTCCGAACACGTCCAATCCTCATACCAAATGTGCGTACAGTAGGACATGTACTTACTTCGCAACTTGTGGCATAACGTTTTTGTTGAACACCTCTTCGAAACGTAGTATTGCTTAAGGGCGCCCAGCGAAAAGTATGGGGTGCTACCCCATCGTATAACGGTCATGCAAACATCCTCCCCTGGTTCACACGTCTTTATTGTATTCAAACATTTCTCCGTATTCGCTGTTTGATTTGCACAGACGTAACATTCAAGGGCAGTGCCTGCAATTTTAATTGGTGGAAATAATAATTGGGTGGAATTTAAACGATTGAAATTACTTACAAACGTTGAATAATGTTACTGTGAATAGGAGCGTAAAAACGATTTTATTTAAATCAAACATTTTTCCAAAATATTTAACAAATTAGAAAAATAAATAAATTTGAGGAAAAAATGTAAACAACAATGACACGCCTACCTAAAACTCCTAAATTGACGTTCGGACTAAATCTAGTATTACACTTTGAAGGTAACGAGAAAGAAGCCAGGGAAAAAATCGGGACAGAAATTTCCATTTCCGTTTCTTTTCATCAAAAACGTCGTGTAGTGAAGACGTGGTTATTTTTTAATTGAAGAAAAATGGTAAGAATTTCTTATTAATTAAATTTAATTCAAGTTTAATTGCATTATAATTAATTATTTATTTATTTAATTCCACTTTTCGATTATTTAAAACGGAAAAATTGTAGAGTCGTGTTGAAATTGAACACGAGGTTTCCATTTTTCGTTAATTGACTGAACATTTCCTGTAAATTCGATTAAATAATTGTTTTAACATTCAATTTCTATATAATTGTGGTTTTAAATGAAACGTTAACCTCTATGCGACATCAAAAAAGGTGCGTTGGATGGAAGATGGTTAGTTTTTGTCTGACATTCCAACCGCGTGTCTTTTTTCCACGATGGGCGAATTCCGTTCAATCATACGGATGTAATTACCATTAATGTCGTAGATAAAATTGCCCTTCGGGAGGCGATCAGAGAATATATTCCATAATCTTTGTGGAGTCAATTTGACCGTTACCACTCAGACAAACCATATTCTCTACAAAATCTCCTATTTCATTGATAAATTGGGATCAATTTAACGTTCTAATTATTAAATTTCAGTCTCATCGTAAATTTTCGGCGCCCCGTCATGGATCGATGGCTTTCTATCCGAAAAAACGGTCGCAACGCCATCGTGGTAAGGTTAAGGCGTTCCCGAAAGATGATCCATCGAAACCGGTTCATTTAACATGTTTCTTTGGATACAAAGCCGGTATGACGCATATCGTACGGGAAGCCGATCGTCCTGGATCGAGTAAGTTGATTTAGTAATTTATTCTATGTTTCCCAAGCCATAAAATGATGAGTACCCTTTAAGAAATTTGTTTATGGTTAGATAACTGAATAATAACTGTAGAACCATCTAGGGCGGTCTGATTTTGAAATTCCATTGTGTTAAAATATCCGGAGACAATTGAGATGAATATTAAAATATAATTTATTCGGCAGAGATCAATAAAAAGGAGGTCGTTGAAGCGGTTACCGTTTTGGAAACGCCTCCAATGATTGTTGTTGGTGCCGTTGGTTACATTGAAACTCCGTTTGGTAGCCGGGCGTTAGTCAATGTATGGGCCCAACATTTATCCGAAGAATGTCGTCGTCGATTCTATAAGAATTGGTAAGTATGTTTGAAAACGACGTTTTTCTAAATTTAATTTAACTAAAAATGAATATAAAGCTCTTCGATCTTTATCAATGAAGAAGAGGGCTTCAAATTTATTAGTCATGTGTGCTCTTGATAAGTCACAATCTATTCTATTGGATTGTGTACGTAAAAGTGGTAATCATGGCGTTTGAAATTGAATCTCCGCTCTAAATGAAGAGGTTCCTTTTCACCCTTTATTTTCTTTAATTTAATCAAAAAATGAAGGTATAAGAGCAAGAAGAAGGCATTCACTAAAGCGAGCCAGAAGTGGAATGATAAATTCGGTCAAACAAGCATTGAGAACGATTTCCGGAAAATGGTTCGTTATTGTAAGACAATTCGAATTATTGTCCATTCTCAGGTGAGATATTATTTCAATACAATTTCTCCACGTTAAATTCGACATTTTTTTTTAACGGAAATTCAGCGAATTTCCAATTTTGGGATGAAACTGTTTTGCTGTTAAAAAAAGCGATGGGCGAACTCTGATTTTAATTCAGGGCCGATTACCATTGATGTCGTAGATAAAATTGCCCTTCGGGAGGCGATACTAGAATATATTCCATAATCTTTGTGGAGTCAATTTGACGATTACCACTTAGACAAACCATATTCTGTACAAATTTCTGTTGTTCCCACCCCCCCAAAACCAGTTATAATTAATTAAAAATATTACGTAACATTCAGATTCGTTTGATAAAACAACGTCAAAAGAAGGCCCATATCATGGAAGTTCAATTGAACGGCGGTTCGATTGAAGATAAAATCAAGTGGGTACGGGAACATTTAGAGAAACCGATAGCAGTCAGTCAAGTGTTCGGGCAAGACGAAATGGTTGATTTGATTGGTGTGACAAAGGGTAAAGGTTTCAAGGGGGTGACAAGCCGTTGGCACACAAAGAAGTTGCCACGTAAAACGCATAAAGGTTTACGTAAGGTTGCTTGTATTGGTGCATGGCATCCGAGTCGGGTATCATTCACTGTTGCCCGTGCCGGACAGAAAGGTTATCATCATCGTACCGAAATAAATAAGAAGATTTATCGAATTGGAGCCGGTATCCATACGAAGGATGGAAAGGTAAATAGATATTTTCGATTCATTTATTTTCACCCAGTTAAATGATGATTCAATTGTTGAGCCAAAATATAACAATTAATTTTGAAACATACATGATAACGTTAAATGATAGGACTGACTACTTTTCTTAACAATTAATTTGTGTACCGAAATGAGTCGGTATTTAATTCAAGACTTTATATAATTTTAGATTGTTAAAAATAATGCATCCACCGAATATGATTTAACCGATAAATCGATAACTCCGATGGGTGGCTTCCCCCACTACGGTGAAGTGAACAATGACTTTGTACTGTTGAAGGGATGTTGTATTGGTTCCAAGAAACGTATTCTTACCCTACGTAAATCGTTGTTGGTACACACTAAACGTTCCGCATTGGAAACAATCAACTTGAAATTCATTGATACGTCATCGAAAATGGGACATGGTCGCTTCCAAACGCCTACCGATAAATTAGCATTTATGGGACCGCTAAAGAAGGATCGCATCAAGGAGGAAAATGCACAGGATGCTGCTTTAAAGGCAAAAGCAACAACTGCCTAATATTTTTTTTTATATTGCTTTTGGAAATGTAATATTTCAATTTATGAATTAAACCAAATGTAAAAAAAAAAAAAAAAATGATATATAGGGGTCTGTTTGGAGGGCTGTAACTCGGGAACGAACAGGTCATTCATTTCCAAAGCATTTTTAAATTAAAGACAGATCTTATAATTGTTTGAATATAAACCTTGATGAGACCTTCCGTCTCTATCCGTTCTAGAGTTTCCATCCCTAGAATCTTTTAGAAAATCGGCCTGAATGACCCTTACCTCCAAGGGATGCGTAAGGGTTTTATGGATATTATTAAAATCTATGATTTGAGGGTAAAATAGTTCTAACCGGACTTCCTGTTCCGAAGTTATAGCTGCTTTCAAGCCCAAAATCGAAATATTTCAGGTAGGCCCGGAAACCGTGAGGAAAGTGTCCGGCTTCTCCATGTAGGTGGACAGAGTAAAGTCTGAGCTATCTCCTGATACATATGTTGACCGGAAATTCCGACTCCATCACCGACTTCCGGGTCTCTGGAAATCGTGAAATCGGTTATTTGGAAGAAGGATTTCGGGGGAATGGGAAGGATCTCGGACCACAGATTCTAGGGATCGCTTCCCAGTCCGATGGAGTGTGTCTCCTCCAAATCTCAAGTCTCTAAATGAATGAAATTTTTCTCCCGATTTTTTCGAAGGGGTTACTTACCTAATTTTTCTCAACTTGGTCCTACGAGGATGCGTTTCGGCACATAGACGTTCCATGTCCTGGGGAAGCATTCCCTGGAATCCTGGTCCGGGACCTCCTCCCCCTTCCCCACAATCCACGTTTTAAAACACGGATTTCCCGATTTTCGAAGGCCCAGATGACCCTGAAGGAGCAGGATTCTCTGATGGAAATGGGGATCACCAAGTAGCCCCATCTTTCATCTATCCATTTCAGGTGAGAAGTCCTTGGATATCCTTCCTGAAAACAATTAAAGTTCCAGACCCAACACGGAAATCGACGATTTTTGGTCTGAAAAGAGGTCGTATATCTCCGGAACCGTTAGGAATATTGATCTCAACGTATCATTGATTGGAAGAAGGATTCTTGGGGATTCGTTTAAGACCAACTTTTGGTAAGGTTCCTTTGGAAGAAATGGGTGTTCTGGGATGATCTTTGAAAGTCGACAAAAAAATTAATTACATTAACTTCCAAAGCTAATATCTTCGGAACCGGAAGAGATACGATGATCATATCTAAGTCAACTAAAGATCTATCCTTTCTTTAAATAATAAAAATAATTTGATTCAAATCCCTACACAATCTTCCGAGATACAGATTTTCAAAGTACACCCTACATTTGGATACATTTACATTCTCCGCTCTAAATCTGGAACCACAAGACCTACAGAGCAACCGATTCGATATTTATAGTCCACGATAAGTCTGTTATCATGAGCCGGAAAGAAAATTCCAAAATCCAAAAAAAATTCTTTTTCGGATTTTCGAAACTTTTTATCCAGATCTCAGCTTCTGGACCAGGAGCAAAGCGGTTTTTTGCAAAGTGGGCAGGCACTTTTTTTCTAAGACATTCACCGTTTATCGTATCCCAAAATTCCGTATATTAACAGAGCTGATTTTCTCCCGTTTTTGGGCCATATCTCGGAAACGACTTCCTGAAATGAAGATTTTCGAACGAAATATCATCCCAGGGATTAGGGCCAATTGTTTACGATCAAAATTGGACTGTTTGAAGGTGTTCCAGATAAGATAATTGATTAAAAGTTCGTTGGATTTTTCTTTATAAAAAATTTTCAAAAAAGACGGTATCCGGAACGGATGGGTATAAGATTAAACCCCGAAAAGAATATATCTTTTATCTGTCATTTAAAATTAATTTCAAAGCGATCGGACTGTTAGTTCCGAAGTTGCACCCTCCCCTCCCATTTATTTCGGATGGAAAATATAAGAATTACAAGTTATTTATTTTCATAAATCATTTATTTCGATTTAAAGAAAAAAAAATACAAAATGCTTTGTCCTTATGCTTCAATTGGACGTGGGCCGCCGGATGACTTATAGGTTTGTACCAAAAAATCAGAATACTCCTGGTACGGTGTCTTTCCCAATGGCATATCCTTCCACAAATCGGGCGTCAAGTATGCGTACGTCTTAGCAATGGCAGCATACGTTGCCTTTGCAAAATTACCCAACGTGCCAGTTGATCCACGAGCCGATGTATAACAATCTTCAATGCCAGCCATGGTCAACAATTTCTTCGGTACTGGGGCGGATACAATGCCGGTACCGCGTGGTGCTGGAATTAAACGTACCGATACGGAACCACATTTACCTGTAACCTACAAAAGAATAAATAATAATTAATAATCCAATAAATGTAGGGTTTTCTTTTAGAAATAAACAATTAAAAATCAGACGCCTTTCAGGCCGTCATTAGTGTGAACAAACTTCACCCTTCCGGTAGAAACCGCAAAAGGAATAATGGAAATCTATCATCATGTTTAAAATAGAAAGTTTAATTTGGGTTTTCAATTGTTTGTACTAACCTTACATGGAACGGTATGGGGTTTACCGATCTTATTACCCCAATAACCTCGACGTACTGGTACAACGGATAATTTAGCTAAGATAATAGCACCTCGGATAGCGGTTGCAACCTCCTTGCTACACTTCACACCCAAACCAATATGTCCGTTATTATCACCGATAGCAACGAATGCCTTAAAACGGGTCCGTTGACCGGCACGCGTCTGTTTCTGCACGGGCATAATCTTCAACACTTCATCCTTCAGTGATGGCCCCAAAAAGAAATCGATGATTTCGAACTCCTTTATCGGTAACGAATACAAGTAGATTTCCTCGAGCGTTCGAATGTTACCTTCACGCACCAAACGACCCAATTTCGTTACCGGCACCCATTCCTTCGAGTCCTCCTTGCCGCCACGACCGCGTCCTCGGCCGCGACCACGCCCACGACCACCACGTCCACGTGAACCAAAACCACCACGGAAACCGGTACGGGCTGGAGCTGCGTCCGCCATGTTATTTTATCTAGTTGGGGAGAAAGAAATTACTTTCAATATGGAAAAATCGATTCGGATGGGTAGGTTTGAGGTTAAGTTATGCTCAGACCCCTTTAAAGGCCATCATTTGAAATGAATCCCATCTGGTAGAAACCGCAAAAGGAATGTAAAGTATATCATCATTTGCATATCGATTTTAATTTACAGAATACAAAATGAATTGAATTTTAGATCCACCAAACACGTGGTAGAAATATTTTCTGCCAAAAAATCTCAGAAATCAATCCGATTTTCGATATCAAACGGATTTGATAGCTCGAAATGGATATTAAAACGGAAATAAATTAATTTACTTTGGAATTTATAGGAAATAATTGGAAAAAATCACTTACTTGTTCTTTTCGAAGTTAACTTGAACAAAATTAAAAACAAAATGAACGAGTTCACAAACCGGAAAGACGTTTGACGGTTGCAAAAATTCCATTGCCAGCTGACATGTCATCAATCATTCGATATAATCTAGTCCAACCCAGCCCACGTTGAGGTGGCGTTACAGGGATGGATGGAATGAACCCTGCGTCGGCGAGCCAGATATAATGCGCTGCGTTTGTTACTTACGTCTTTCCAAATTAAAACAAATTGTTCTGGGATATGGGACTGGGATTTCCCATCTAACTGCTTCAATATTCGGTATTAATCAAAACGGAAAGAGGCAAATGGGCGGGGGACTCTCATGGGATCGTTTTAGGCCAACTTGAATAAATATATGCAATCAAAATTATTCCAAATAAATTATCATTTTGAAAAGCAACTATTACAAATATACTAGGTAGGTTGATATAAAAAGTGATCTTAATATTTTCTTAAATATTATATTTTTAGTTCCTTTCAAACCGAAATAACAGAATTGAAAATAAACAAAATTGGTATATTATACTTATTAGTAACAAAACGGGGGTTTTCTATGATACAAAAATATTGTCTCAACGAATAAAGGAAATATTCTTGTTGAATATAAACATTTCTTTTATAAATTATAAATATAAATCTTCTCCTTACTGGAATTTACAATAATAAAAAAAAAATTCATTCATTCGCTGGTTGTTCATCGTTCTCCTGCTGTCGACCTTCACCCCAATTAAAACCTCCTGGCCGGTCTTCCGGAAGAGCTGTATAATTTGGATCGCCATCATGATATTCATTGAACAATTTCTTTCTACAAAATAAAATCATTTCTATAAAATATCCACCGTTAAATAATAATATTTTTAAAGAAACATACAAAAATAGCGGGGTTTTAAGTATTTTAAAACCTCCTCGTTGTTTTGGGAATACATCTTCCAAAAAGTAATAAATGTGTCCGACACCCATACCAATAACATCCACCCAAATTGCATTACCTAATATTACCGAAAAACCTAATAGCACGTATGGTAAGTAGGGTGCCGAAAAATTGAGTAAACCAAAGAAATTCATTTGTAGAAAGGGATTACGCCTTGACCATACGTATACTAACATTATTGTGAACGCTTGACCCAAAAATAATAGATTTGCGAAGAAAGCGAATATCTACGAAAATTTGAATATAAAAATCATTCGATAATTTTGATGTTTAAACAAAAAAAAAATACTTACAATGGTCAATACACCACCGAACAGAAACATTATCACAAAATCTGAACTACGTCCACGAAACGATCCCTCCTCCAACATTCGACAGTATCGATATGTAAAGATCATATTGAATAGAAAACTGAAGCCGATCGTTCCGAAATAGAGGAATGTGGTGAGAAAACGCCATACTTGAAAGTGCCTAAGAATAAGTGTTGGATTGAAATAGAGCTGGAATTGGGATACGATGTCCAAATGCTACAAATAAACAAAATACTGAAATGATATATTCGTCATCGGATCTGGATCATTTCATTGATCGTGTTGGAAAAATACGTAACGATATCTCGAATATCCACGTACATAGTCTGACGTGTTATTTTTAGTTATCGGTACGTTCTCGCAACACAACAACAATTGTTATCAGTAGAAATATTAGAAATTTAGGCAAATCCGAAGCAATAAATATTCCTTACCACTGCCAATGTTGTGACGACACAAGCCGTTGTATAGAAACGGGTCACAATTGGTATTTGCATGTACTCTTGGAAAAATGTTTGATAAGCCATTTGGCGGATGGTTTGTTATCGATGACGAGGCCTCAAAGCGATGATATATAAAAAATGTTCTGCTGCAACAGCGAAAATCTCAATGTTGTGTGTACGGAAAAAATGGTTAAAATCAATCGGACGGTTTTATTAATTTATTTTTTATTTTAATCATAATTAATTCGTAATTTCCTTATTCACTATTTCCCGTTTAATTTGTTTTTTTCCAAGTTTTCCTTCTTTATTTATGAATTTCTTTTCGAAATCGGATATTCCAAATCTAAAATTTATTTTTTAAACGTCAAGTTTAACGGCCTAGACGCGAATGGATCCAAATAGTCGTGTTCTTAAAAACAACAAATAAAAAATGAAATCCAATTTTCTTCTAATGAATTTAAAGTTGGTTGATTGTGTTTTGTTATTTTTGTATTAAAGTTGTTAATGTTTTCACTGTTTTCTGTTATATTTCGTTGGATCAATCATATTTGATTTTTGATTCGTATTATTTTTGAACAACTTAGCTCAAAATATCTCAAATATTCGTTTGAGAATCATATATCCTCATGTACGCGATATTAAATCGCATGTGTAGTAGGCGAGGTTATGTTATTTCATTTTGTGTGGATTGGTATCCGTGGTTGTTCTCTTATATTGCATAGCTTGACTCAACGGCAATTTTTTGATTTAATTGTGCGCTTATAACTCTTGGGTTAATGATTTGATTTTTATTTGTTTTAATTTTGCCGTAACTGTCTTAAAAGGGAGACCAAACTGACGATCTGACGCGAAGTTTAGATTAGTCAAATAAATTAGATTAGTTTAAACCCCTGGTTACCACGCCTATACCCATTTTACCCAAATTGCTATGTTTCACACAAAAAAAAAAGCTTCGTTGGTAATCACTGGTTTAAACTATTTGACGCGAATATTTCAGGGGTTAGGTGGGTTTTGGAGGCTCAAAAGAAGCACATTTTTACTAATTTTTTTTCTATTATATGAAATGAAATATTTAATTTTTTCAATTCAGGCAATCAAAGATACATATTTAACAAGTACTTTGTCAAATTTTTGTTTGAAAATTTTGAAAATTCAGCCATTTCCTAGGACCCCTCATAAAAAAATTCTCTTGCCGTAAGTCATGACATGAGTTTTCTCTTGTCTCTGTCTTCTCTTGTCTCGATAACTCATGACAGATTCATCTGAAATTAAAACACCAAAGATTTTTTGTTAGTAGATGTATTTAGCTCGTGCTTGAACGAAGGCAAAAAAAAAATTAAATTTGAATTTTTGACGGAGTTGAACAAAAAATTCCAATTTTTTTTTGTAAAATTTGCACCACATATTATCTTGTAATATTAATTGTGACAAACAAAAAAAAAATCCTTCGTTCAAACACTAGATAATGTTATTTTGAAGAAATGTGCAAAATTTGAACAAGATCCGTTCATAACTTTTCGAAAAATTTTGACA
>JANTOP010003284.1:0-17892 GCA_027564815.1 Symmerus nobilis
TTGTTTTAAATTCGATATTCAAGAAATTATGAAATTGCTCCCATCGTGATAAGTCTTTATTATATCTTCGGTTTTTGCTTATACGCTATTGGGAAGATCAAAGAAAGAAGGCTGATAGCAAATGGCTGCCACAAGAATTGATTAAAAATATCATTGCGAACCGTTTCTTTAGGCGTGTAAGCATTGCGATTTCCTTACTTGCTAAACAGAAAAAAAAAGTTTTTTGTGGCGAATTATGACTGGATGACGAAAATTGGATCTCTATTTCGACAATCGTAAACTCCAAAAATCATGGATGGACCGCGGCCAACCATCAACATCGACCACGGTCATTATTCCTTCATCGTGGAATCCACTTGTTGCCAGAAAAATGGGAAAAAGTAGTCGCCAACGAAGGAAAATATTTTGATTGATGTAAATAATTGTTTTCTTATTGAAATACGTTTTGGAAGCAAAAAACAGCGGAAATAACCGTAACAGAACATACAACCAAACCATCTCTTTGATTACATTCTTTTATTTATTTATAAATAGGAAAAATAGAAGTATTAATTGTGTTGTTTGTAGCTACTGGTTCCCTCGGCTAATTCCTACCACTGGATTGCCCCCCCCCCCCCCCCCATACGCATTCTTTGTACAAAACAATAAATTTGAATCGATTTCATTTCGCCGAGGGACGTAATAATACAAATATTTGAATAATGTGCGTCAGAAACTCTCTTCATTTAATGAAACTACAATATAAACGACTGTTTATCTTCCTGTAGTTTTTTGTGCTTCAGCTTGAAAATTAAAAATATATTCCTTGTTGTTGAATATATTTGAGGGCCCAAATCGGTTATTTTATTTCTTATTACAGAGCATAAGTTCTATGCATTTTAGCAGAATTTTCAATATCAGCTGAAGCAGCTAACAGTAGTCAAATAGTTGTAACAACTTGTACGGGCATGTTTTCAACAATAAAAGGACAGACAAGGACAAGGACAAAGCATACGTCCGTATATAAAATATGTTTCAAGAATACATTGTTTTAAAAATTCAGGGCGTTGGCTTGGGCCCCTTGCAGGCCATTGGGACTATAGAATGATTATTTTCTATTATGTTTAAATGTTATTTTAATCAGGAATTAATTTTCAACGTTTTCTTTGCATTTTCATATTTCCAAAATTAAATACAATATTAATTGGCTGTTTTCAGACCTCGCCAATTATTGCCAGATCCTTACCTTACAAGATACGATTAACTTTTCAATCTACCCAGTAATTAGGAATGTAACGAATAATGTTTATGATAAGTAATAAAACAATGAATGTTTTTACGAAAGAAATTCAAAATCTATATTTAGATTATTATGCCAATATCAAATAGGAATGGATATCCCATTTCCTATTTCTGGAATTCTCCTCGCACACGTCTTTGATTTAAGAGACGTGTGGGCATTTCTTTCCTATTCTATTTTTATTTTATAATTTCTAATTATAATTAGATGTCACTATTTAATTTATGAATTATATAACTTATCAAACAAACTCTTTTATGGGTAGTAGTGCGTATGTCGAATTAAATTTAAATTACGTTTATTAATAGATTTTCTTTTGTAAGGTGAATGTTCTGATTTTTTAGACAACGTTTCAATAAAAATTTTTTCATCATTAGGGTGAGAATCGATTAAAGATTAATCGATGGGTCGTCCTTCTACGACAGCCCAGCGGATTCGAACCGAGCGCCGCTCGGGCTATGTTTGTCATCGGTCGTCGCAGAGTATGTCCAATCCAATTCCACTTCCATCGCTTAACTTGGACATCTAGCTTTTCAACGCCGGTTATATTTATAAGATCTTCATTTGAGACGAATAACGGGTAAAATATTTTATAAATTCGTCTCAGACATCTATTAACGAATACTTGAAGGCTTGACAGGATGGCATTTGTCGTTTTCCAAGTTTCGCAGCCATATAGTAAGACAGACTGGCAGTTTGTCATTTACATTGCTAAACTTCGCTCACTATTGGCAGCAGAATTTTCGAACTCATTTCAATGTCAACCTTTAGCTGTTCCGCCGATATATTATCCGGACCCGGAGCCTTTCCATTTTTAAATTGTTTGATTGCGGCTATTTTTTCTGTAAAGCTTTACTTTCGTTAAACCTTCTAATTCCAGTGGATTGGCTAATTGGGCTTCTAGCTACATATTCTAGAGGTTCAGTGAGTAGATCAGAGAAATACTCAGTCCATCTATCAGTTTATTCATTTTCCATTGTAATTAAACTTTCATCAGCTGCTCTCACAGGACGATTTTCTGTGAAAGTCCAGTTTGCTAGTTTTTGCGCCAGACGATATGTTTCTTGGGCATTATTGGTCTCGGGTCATCTCGGGTCTTAGATATTTGCCTATCCAACTGGATATAATTTCTTCGAAGGTTCGCTGATGCATCGTCGTTGTTCTGGTTTCGATTTGTGTCATATTTTAGAGTTCTTCTGTCCATAATGAGTTGCCATGTGGCATCCAATATCCATTTCTTTCGTTCGTAATTTACGTAACCTAGAACATTTTCGGCTGTTTGGTTTAAAGCGTTCACAACTGTATTCCAGCTTTCAACGACATTCTTATTTATGTTGAAGGCTTGGTTCGATTTTAGCCTGTCGTGGATTTCGGCTTTGAAGCTATTAGTTGTTTCCGCATTATTTAACCTTGCAACGTTGATCTTTTTTGACGGGGAAAAATTTGCCACCAATTATTAGGTCGTTGTTCATGCACATTTCTGTGAACATTTCTCCATTTTTATTCATGTAGCCTAGTCCATGCTTCCCCATAACAGATTCCCAGTTTTCATTTCTGCTGCCAACTTCCGCATTTATATCTCCCATTAGAATAACAATATTTCGTTTTCTTCACGTTTTCAAGTACTCATTTTGATGTTCATAAAAAATTGCTTTTATCTTCCTTCCAGCGTAGCTTGTTCGGTGGGTGCGTACACTGGGATAAATGTTAATGGTCATGCTGTCGTTTTAAATCGAACTGTACTGATTCTGTCGGATATTGGTTTCCCAGAGTAGAGAAAGGCTTCACCTGTTCCCGTTATCCTCTTTCCGCTACCTTTCCAGCGAGTTTCGCTTACCCCAAGTACATGTAGCTTATAGTTTTGTAATTCTTGGCAGAGTTGGGCTAACCTCGTTAGCTTCCTTATAGTACGCACGTTCCAGGTTCCAAATTTTGTCCGGGTACGTAAGCCAGAAAGTCGTCATTGTTGTAGACTGTCCGTATCCGTGGCAATTTGTTGATGTTTCTTTTACAATATATTGTTTCGATAGAGCGAATTGTAAGTCCATAGCTATCTAGACTATGATAGTCAATGTGTTGTTTGACAGTACTTTGGCAGTGGCGGTACTTACTCGCCACGTTGCAGTGATAGTCACGGACACTCTAGATTTGGTGAAGTTATAGGGCCACCCAAAACTCCCTAGAGTTATCCAGGGTGCACTACGAGGAAGCGTCGACATTACATCCCAAAAAAATGAATCAATTCGGTTTATGGATAATTAATCGGATGACAATTTATCCGGATATCATTTGATCCGGCTCGATTGGTAATAGAAACATTCATCCAATTGTACGGCAAGTAATATGTAATGAATGTTTATATTTTGCTTACTTTAATGTTTAATTAAATAAGAAAATGAAAGGAAAAATAAGAAAAAACGTGCCGAACCATTTCTTGTTTATTTCCAAATGTCAGCGGTTAAGTAGATTTCTAAATTAACGTATTAAATTTAATTGCGGGGGCACATCATTCAGAGATTCAGAGGAAATGGAAGTATAGTATTATGGATATTTATTAGATCGTTTTCTTACCCAAATATAAAAACACTTGTTTGATAAACAAATATAATTTTATCATGGCCAAAGAAGTGTTAACACCAAGTATTTATTGGGTTACTAGGTTAGATGGAATTTAAATTCTTTCTCTACCATTTTACTATTTTTAAATTGATGATATTTGATTAAATAGATTTTTTCTTGTTTAAAACAGGGTGTCAATTTGACCAGCTTCGATTTGAAAACCTATAAAATCTATCGAGATTTGGGATTCCTAATGAACGATCCGATTTTTAATTTAGCAACAATTTTATATCCGATCACGTCATCCGATGATTTTTATACGTTGCATGCGTACTATTCAAGGGTAAATGAAAATTTGAAAATGTTGACCTGGGAACTCGGTTAATTAATTTTTTTTATAAATTTCAGTTGCATTTGGAACAATTAAAATTGAAAAGTCGTCATTTGGAACGTACCGTTCCGAATATATCGAATCGAACGGTTTCGAATGATGTACTAGAAGTGCGTTGGCCACTTGGTGTACCAGCGGCCGGTGTAACGGACACCAGACACGATCTACTACATTGGACTCTTATGAATCGAACTCATATGTTTATGCCGGATTTTGAGCGGACAATTGTTGAATTATCGATCATCGACAAGGATGATATAAATGTATAATCGATCTACGATATATTTTATTTATTTAATTAATAAATTTTAATTATTTTTTTAATTAGAATGTTGTAGGTCGAGTATTAATTTATGCTGAAAAGAAATATCGCCAACTTACATATACGGGCGTACATACGATTTATCGACGATTTGATGCAGTTCGAGGAATGGATTATCAACTTTATTTAAATTTTGTTGATAAGATTACGAGCGAGCCTCTATTGAAATCGTAAGGACTTCTTACATAATGAAAATATTTGGCCTAACTTCCAACTCTTTCTTTCAATTTCTCTCCCATAAATAAAATTCATAAAAGAAAATTTAATTCATTCGAATTATAAATCAATTATTAATTTTTATTTTTATTCAACAAACAATTCATTATTATTTCCAACATCGACCCAATTATAATCTATTTTAATTTTGCTGACCTAATCACATATAAGAGGGATTAAGTGATTAGAAAAATATGAGTATTAATCATTTAATTGTTCACCTCTTTACGTCGGTCAATATTCAATAAAACACTTCATTTCTCGTACATTTACATTTATTTGTTAAATGGATTTTTTGTTATTGTTCTTATTGTTTTATTATCAGTGACCACAATGTTTGTTTAAATCTATAGTTGACCGATAGGATGGTAGGCAAGTAATCTTTAGATTTAAATTTTCGATTTGAATGGAGAGGGGCCTTCAGATAAAATTTTTTTTCAATAATTAAACCAACACATGTTTTGGGATATTTAAAATCAGATTCACCTTCAATAGATATATTTGTTTTGTCTATACGGAACCGCAAATTTCGCCATAATGTAACCAGTATCCACTGTCCGGACTTTAATTGTTTTATTTTAATGTGAATTTACAGTGAAAGAGATTTAAAAATGAGCCCAATATTCTTACAGATTTGAGGTTGTTAAGCCACTTGGTCATGTCGAAATAATTCCCTCACCATATGTAACAGAGAGTACAAGAATCGCCTTACTGCTACCAACATTTGAACATCAGCTAACCGAATCGTTACAATTCATCGAACGATACGAGAAAGTTTGTATGGAAACCCAAGACAATACATTTCTTATGCTGGTAAATTTATGGAAATATTTTGAATTCAAAGAAGTAATTTAATTTGCCCGATAGGTTCTAATGTATCGAATAGATTCGTTAAGTAAAGGGGAAGAAGATGTCTTTTATAGCCTAAAATCGCAAGCAATTAGTTTATCCGAGAAATATAAAAATGCCGGATCACGTATTGCTTGGGTATCGATACGTTTACCGGATGAATTCAGTCATCCTAATATTGATAATAATGTAATGTTTACCTCAATATATGCCCGTAATGAAATACTCAGTTTAGTTGTTACGGATTTAGCGTTAAGAAAAATTGGACTCGAATCATTGGTCATACTGTCGTCAAGTACGATGACATTGAAAGCGGATTTCTTAAATCGAGTAAATTAATTATTTACATTAAAATTGAAATTTGAAATTAATTTGATGTTTTTTTAGGTTCGAATGAATACAATCCAAGGATTTCAAGTGTTCAGTCCGATCGGTTTTTCAATGTATCCCTGTAATTTTGCTCATTTATGCAAGGAATGTGACACGTGCGATGTGAGTCAAAGTTCTGGTTATTTTGATAAGAACAACTTTGATATCATATCATTTTACAGTCGCGATTATGTAGAAGGTAAACGTTATAATAGATAAATATAAATGACGTAAACCATTAAGTTTTAATTGTAGCTCGAAAAGCGTATGAATCCATGGTACCGATAATACGTTCAGATAATGATATCGCATCAATACTACAGCGACGTGATCAGAAAGTGAACACGATATTAGATATGTTTGTACGATCACAGGTACCATTACATATGTTACGTGCCATTGAACCAAACCTTCGATTCGGTTCAGCCATTCGAAATTTTATCGATCGAAATGCCGGTCCATTGTTGCCAGAATGTTTAACGGCCACCATTGGCCAACCAGACAAATGTATCCGAATTGCGTCCCGGAAACAAATTGGTGACGCTTTAATTAGATATGATAGCTTAACGAATAATGATTGAACGGTTGTTTATTTTAGGATATTAATTTTTAGTAAATTTTATTTAAAATTTCCATAAAACGATTTTGTATATAAATGTATAAAGATGTAAATTAAATTAGATTGTAAGATTTTAGAATGAATATTTATATATTTTTATAACTGTTAAGAATATTATTAATTTTATTCGGTTCCTTTTTCGGCTGCTCTTAAGATATAAATTAAAAAAAATATTTAATTCGTTAAGAAATGTAGCTTTTCGTCCAAATTTATTTATAATTATAATTGTTGACACAAGTCCAATAAAAGAAAATTTTAATTGGGACCAATTGGTTATTTAATTTTTTTTTGGAGTAAATAATAAAATTTGTACTGAGTCCCTTAAAAGTATACTATGGAATTTCCATCTAATTAAAATGTATCTTCTGTGAATGATACCAATACACTATAAGTATACTATTTACTCACGTCCTTGTTTATCCTATCTGGATATTTAATTTAATTTAAAATCGCTTTAAAAAAAATATATGTTTGGCTGCTAAATTAAATATTTAAAAAGAAATTGTCTAAAAAATCTAGTCTTTAAGTTAACTTTATTGATTTAAAGATATAATTATGCTGATTATTTTTAGGATTAGAGAAGACCTCTACTTGGTTCAAAAATGCCTCTTTAGTTGCTAGTTATTTTAATAAAATATTATAATGTAAAGAAGGATTTAAAAGTCAGTTCGAAAAAAAGTGCCAAAGTTTTTAAGTAATATTTTGTATTTTTAATTTAACAACTATTTAATTGAGATTAAATATAATATACATAAATATACTATTCAATTCTCAACAGTGGAAGAGTTAGTTAAATTAAGTTGTATTAAACCTGTTTTACTTTAATATTCTTTTAATTTAAATCTTAGTAAATTATAAGATTTATTTTTTAAGCGTAAATTTTAAGTGTGATACATTTAATTAAACAACAATTTTACAATAATCTATAGTTTACTAAGTTTGTATTTCGAGGGCTAATTTGAACACTTACTGCTCGAGGTAGTGGAAATGTTGTATGAATTTAGTTAGATTCAGACTTTCACTTAGAACTAGAGAATATTTGAATAAGATTTAATTTAATCTTCTTTTTCTGGGTAATTTTTTAAAAATTATTACCAAAATATTGTGTTTTTAATTGACTCTCTTTTGACTCCCCTGAAGTTCTCAATTCAATTTCATAAAAACTTCTGGAGAAATGTATAATAATCTGTATATGAATCGAATTGTAAATCCTTTGAGTGGATCTGTACCAAATTTCAGGACTCTAACTTCAAAAATAACGGAGTTCTAAATAGTTCTTCTAGCCCCTCTCATGTATACTTCATCTCGTGCAAATATTAATTAAAAAAGGTTCGAAATTAATCGGAATTTCTTAAATTATATTTCGTCTCAAATATTGTAAGAATTTTTTTAATTTTTAATTTAGAAAAAGAAATTAAAAATTAATTGAAATATCGGGAGATTCGAACTTCGTGTCTTTGTGATCGCCCTCAAAAAAGTAGTAGGGTGGGGGGATAGCGCCCCAAACAAGCACCCACCAAGTAGCTTAGCTAGGAGTCTTAGTTAGGATATTTTGCATGCGTGCGGGGATGTAAAAATACCACCTACGGAAACCGTGGTGGAAAGTCATTTTTTTCGATTTTTGACCTCTTTTTTTCCAAGGGTCACTAAGGCATGTTTCTTCCCCACTTCGTCCTAGAAACATGAAATTTGGCACATCGATAGTCCTCATCCTGGGGAAGCATTCCCTGTAATCCTGAACCGGGATCCCCTCCCCCTTCCCCGGGAGGCCCCTTCTAAAGTACGAAATTTCCGGTTTTTGGAGGCTCGGAAATCGAGGAAGGGGTAGATCTATGGAATCCAAATGGAGATTTCCTGGAAGATACATCCTTGTACTGTCCTGTGAAATGAAGAAATGTTTCAATTTCTCTCCGCTTCCCCTTTGAAAAAAAATGGTTCCGCCGCCTCTGCATGAAAATTTATGAATTTCAACCTGAAAGGAGAACCTGTATCTCCGGAACGGATATGAATTCAGGATTTCTCTCACCACCAATCTAAAGACACGTTCTTTGGAAATAATCTCAGGCTACTTTGGGATATTAGTCCTTTGGGAGAAATAGGTTTTCCGGAAGGATTTTTAGAAGTCAACAAGAATTTAAAATCCATCAAATTCCCAATATAATATCATCGGAAATTGAACTAGACATCGAGACTAGATTTTGGATACATAAAGACACATCATTTTTCTATCTAATAAAAATATTTCAACCGTATTGTTTGGGAATATTCTGAGATATCGATTTTAAGGTGGACCCTTACATTCGAGGTAACTTTTTACATTTTGGTCTTTAGATTCTGAACTTGAAGGTCTAGGGAGCAACTGAATGGACAATTATACTCCACATTGAGTCTGTTATCATGAGCCAGACGGCTAATGCCCAAATTCAAAAAAAGTTATTTTTCGGATTTTTGGAACTTTTTTTCCAGATCTCAGCTCCTGGTCCAGTTTTCGGCAAAGTGGACAGTTATGTTTTATAAGATATTCACCGTTCACAGAGTTCTAAAATTCCTATTATTAACGGAGCTGATTTTTTATTTTGTATCGCTTATATCTCGAGATCTGGTTCCAGAAGTATATTTTTTCTAAACGGAATATCAATTCTATCATTAGAATCTATCGTTTAATATCATTTTGAGAATATTCAGACGTATTTTTTGAGATCATGCAATTTTGAGAAGATTTCTTCATATTCACCAACTTTCATTAATTTCTGTTTAATATTATCCGAGATATTCAATTCGGAATATTATGAATCCATGGAAACATATGGACTTTTCAAAGATTTCTATATTTATTATTTTGCCCGATAGATGGCAGGGATATTGGACAACCAGCGGGCATATATACCTCATAACACTGGCTCAAAACATTTTTTTTCTTCAAAATTCTGAAATAAATTTTGAATTTACTTCATAAAATGTTCAAAAATGAAATTTCAGTCAAATTTAATGGAATTTTCTTAGCAAAAAATTGAATTTTAAATTTATGATCGAGAAAACGGCCAGAAAAATGGCTCAAAGATTTTTCATTTCAAAAATCCTGAAATCGACTTTTTGTTTGGCTAATGAAGTTGAGGAAAAATTAAACAAAATTTTTTAAAAAAAAATTGAAATTTCAAAATTTAAAAAAATGGAAAATAAAAAACTTGGTGGGGGAAATTTACGGTTAATTACCCTGTGTTTTATGTTGTAATTTTTTAAGATTGGCATCCCTGCTTTAAAAAGGTAGTTTTTGCGGGATTTTCGTCCGTTGGTCAGAAAAAGTTAATAAAATTGAAATTAATTAATTTTTCGAAATATTTCAGAGTGAATTGTGTGTATTTCTCGATGACAATTATCATCCCGTATTTAGTAAAGGTAAGCGATACTTAAATTTGACTAATATATTGAACAATCCTCTGACTGGATTGGGATAGTTTATATCCCGAATTGAATCAATGATTAGCCTCTGATAACATCTAGAAAATGCCGGTAATCTAGCGGAAAATTCATTTTTCCCATAATTCGAATGGTAAAATTGAAAAATTCCGATTACAATTTATGAAGGTTATGTTGAATTAGGCTGTCTCACCAAAAATCATTATTTTAGCCATCTCGATTTTGTCATGGGACCCGTCCGCCGAATCACCGGTGTAATCAAGAACCTTCCAGTAGTTGCGCCGAGAGGCAGCGGACATAGCGTTAGTAGTCATTGCAGGAGAAGATACTACAGAAAGTGCTTCCGGTTACTTAAGTTCGGCCTGTACCGAGAGATAAGTAACATTTTAGTCTCCATCGAGAATTCTTGCACTGATCTGGGCATAATATTTCAAAAATCCTGGATCAAAAAGTTGATATTTCGTGGTTATTTTACCACTGACCTTTTCCTACTTTTACCTGATTTGTTTAGACTTTTTATCAGTGGCGTGCGGTCAACATATCCATAAGGTGTGCGGAATTTGGACACTTTAAGGAAATGTTGCATTTAGCCGAATACAAAAATTAAATATTTCGGAAAAGTTGAAATTTGAAGAAAAAGCAAAAATTCGTAAAGGCTCGCACCGAGAAATTTAAAAATCCGACATTTGACCCGGATTTCCCGATAATTTTCTTCGAATCCAAAAAAATGTAATGATGCAGAAAGTTTATGAATTAGTTGAGGAAAAATAAAATAATAACAAAACTAAACTTTTCGTTCAAAAAGCTCTGCAAAACTTAAAAGCTCCCAGGAAGCTTTATTTTCCGAACCATATTTTTTACGTTTTAAAATCTATTTTCTATCCAAATAACGATTCTTTAACGAAATTTCAATTTTTCCGAAAATAAAGCTTCAAAAATCTGGAAAACTCATTGAAAGCTTAAAATTTAAGTGTCCATTTATATAATTTGGTATCGTATTTTTATCCGATTTATTAAATTTAAATGAAATATGGAATTTTCGGTGAAAGCTTATCCAAACTATTAAAAGCACAACGAAAGTTCTAAGTTTCGAACATAATTTTGACTGACTGCTCCCTGACCTATCAACATAGCTTTAATATGAACCCAATATCTTTCTATTCGGCGCAGCTCAGCTACAATTCCGTGGATTTGCAAATGAAGATTTCTTTTAAATTTGGTATACAGTGTTGCTGGCTCTGGTTTTAGCCATTTATTCTTGCTCATTCCGATCCAATTAGCCGCTATAATTTATACGACGAATTTTTCGGCGTCTGTCATTTTACCTGAATCGACTTTTCGTTCAATTGTCAGATTTATCTGAGTACTTTTAAATTTTCCTTAATATGGTATACGGCGCAAATTTTAGGGATAATACTGGATATGGGTGGCATTCAAATCCCGGAAACGGCTATTTTTGATTGTTAGAACTCTGCGGAAACGACCATAACTTTAAATTAGTTGGCACATCGAGTGGTAGTACCACAAATCCCCGCAAAACCTCGTCGTAACGCTGATGGTCGCAAAACACATTCTTTCTCGAACACAGCTTTCTGGAAAAGCCGGAATTTTTCGACTGGAATGGGGCGTCCAAACAAAAAATTTTGTTCTACTGGAGTTTAAGTCAGACCTTCCTACAAATAACAGCCATTTTAGTTTTTGACCATCTTTAACCCCTTACCCTCCAGACCTCATAGACTTCTTGCCGACACTATTAAAAAAAAGGTTTTTTTTGCTCAGAACCGTTTCAGGATGGCTTCCGATTTTAATGGGTGAATGTATTCCGATGTATGGAAAAGTTGTTCCTTACTTTAAGGAAAACCTAGGAAAATTATTTGAAAAGTGGTGCAAGATGGGGTCTGTGGCGAAAGCGATGTATGGGGAAATTGTTTGTTGGATCAAACTGGACCCAGCAAAAATGTTGAAGAATCACCACCTGCTAATAGATGACGGATGGTCAAAGAGTGGTTTTTGCTGGAAATAAATAATAAATGGTGTCTGATGTCAAAGTGATCTATGGGGAAGCAGTTCCTTACGTCAGTTAGTTAGTGACATAGTTAGGGGGAGGGGGGGCTGTCGCAAGACCCGGACAGAAAAAAAAATAATTTAATAAGGTTACGAAAAAGACGTTTTTTACAGGGTGACCTCACATTTCCAATATTTTCGGTATTCGGCGGGCAGTATTAGTTTTTTGTTACAATTTGAAGAAAAACGCGACAGAATCGCAACGAATGCTTGAAGACGCTTATGGTGATCATGCTACATCATTAGCAATATGCTAAACATGGTTTTAACGATTCAGAAATAATGATTTTGATGTGCGAAATGATGAACGTGGAAGACCGCCGAAAAAGTTTGAAGACACCGAACTGCAAGAAATATTGTACGAAAATGATACTTTAAGTCAACGAGAAATGGCAGAATTGTTAAATGTTAATCAAATAACAATTTCTAGACGTTTAAAAGCCATGGAAAAGATCCAAAAGTGTGGAAAATGGGTGCCACCATGAATTGACTGAGAGGCAATTGGAAAATCGAAAAACCGTCAGTGAAATGCTGCTTCAAAGGTATGAAAGGAACTCATTTCTGCATCGAATAGTAACGGGTATTGAAAAGTGGATTTATTTCAAAAATCCTAAACGCAAAAAATCATGGGTTGATCCAGGCCAGGCGTCAACATCGACTGCAAAACTGAATCGATTCGGAAAGAAGAGGATGCTCTGTTTTTGGTGGGATCAGAAGGGTATCGTGTACCATGTGCTTCTGAAACCAGGTGAAACCGTGGACGGTACTTTGAATAAAATATTTTGTACTTCCCTATTAAAAAAAGCGTTTTATTTTCGTATAAAAAAGCCGCATTTGATATGACTAGACCTGGTAAATAGAAAATATAATTATAAATGTGAAGAAAAATCGGGGAATTAATTAGAAGTTACTTTTACTCTCAATTACAAATACTGTGAATTTTGGGAGTCCTTGCAGAACCTAACCCTTGACCAAAACTTCTCTTCTCTGTATGAAGGGCTATTCTGTACCGGAAATTTTCCCCCAGAACCAATATCTTAATCTAGATCTCTTTCATCCGAATTTAATCATCCAAACAAGTTTATGCGGGTATTTTCTCTGGTTTTTGGGGGCAATCATACCTTGATCTTGATCACAAGCATTTAATTTGAAACGCGAAATATTCGGGGATCGGTTGCTTGTATATGTATGTGCTGTAAAACCTGGGAAAAAAACGTAATTTATATTTCATTTACTCTCTACGGAACCGAAATCAAAATATTATTTTATAGGTCAGTCACATTTAGCCTTGAATAATTTTTATGTTTAGCGATTTATATAAGCGATCTCTTATGTACATTCGCCAGTTTACCTTCTCCGCCGTTTTCACAACCCAAAAAAAGCATATGCCTCAAACCGAAAACTATAAAAACGTTACGAATGCGGATCGCCAATATAATTTGTTGGTTTAAGCGGGTGTTTAGAAAGGAAACCGTATGTCTCATCCGATGGACTTATGTTCTATTATTACTTTGTATATATCGACCTATTATATTTAGAAAAAATGTCCCTGATCCTCAGAGAATCTGCAGAATCTTAAGCTGATTGTCGTTTATTTGAATCACCTGGTGTGAACCGGCAAATATTCTTACAACATACACTCTATATTTGTTCATATATACAGGGTGGGCCATTTAAAAGTTTGTTTTTAAAATCGCTATAAAATGAGTCTCTGCTGGCCCTACAGTTAGCCATTCTGTTCGTCCAGTTTTGAAGCACTTTTTCGATGATTTCTACGTTTTAAAGCTGAAATTGTCTCTGGACTATTCGCATAATATCGATCTTTGACGGTACCCCACAGAAAAAAGTCTAACGGCGTTAAATCGCAGCTCTGCGCTGGCCAGTTGGCATCTCCAAAACGGCTGATTATTCGGTTGTCAAGTTTGACGCACAAGAAATCGATTTTCTGGTTTGTATGGCATGTGGCGCCATCTTGTTGGATCCAAAGAACTTCTACATTCATAGGGTCGATTTGAGGTCATCTAAAGTTGGTCAACATGGTTTTGTAGCGGTCGCCATTGACGGTAACGGCGTATCCAGCATAATTTTCAAAGAAAAATTGGCCAATTATGCCACCACTCCAAAATCCACACCAAACTGTCACTGTTGGTAGATGCATTGGCCTCTCTTAGATTATGTGTGGCTGTTCCGAACCCCAAATCCGGCAGGTGTGGTTAGCCCCCGAGATGTAAAGATGATTTTTCGACCAAAATGATCACCCTTATTGAGCTGGTTCATGGCCCACACAGCGAATTTGTATCCAAGCGGATGGTCATTTGCTCCTAGAGTGTTCAATATCGGGTATTGGGTACCCGGGTACCCGGGTAAATTACTCAATCAATTACTTAATTACATTACTTAAAATCAAACATTTTTCATTCATTTAATTATTAGATGTTTCCACCAAATAACAAAATATAAATTGTATACAAGTGTTATGTGGTGTTCGTGGGGTCGTGCAACAAGCCATACGGTAATAAGCCCTACGAAAAAAGTGCCAGAAGCTTTATAGTACATTTCGGACTTCAATGGCTTATTACACTTTAAAAGTTCAATAAGTACCTTCTTTCACTTTCTTCCCGTATGGCTTCTTTCATTTTCAAAGTGCATTAAGCCCTATATGGCTTCTTTCACTTTATTTTCGTATGGTTTAATTGACACATTATAAAGTGTAAGAAGCCATGTAGGTCTTTCCGATATGACTTCAGGCACTTTCCAACGTGCAATAAGACCGACATGGCTTTTTCACTTTTCTCAGATTTTTTAATTCATTTTCGGAAGTACGAGAAACCATGCAGCATAAAATATCATAGCAAGAGGTTTTTGTTTTCTTCCGGGATGGCAATTTCCTATAGTCATTACTGACTATCTTTTCTACCGTCTTCCCCCGCATAATCTGAGGCCGCGAAGTAACAGGTTTTCGGGAAAAAATTTACAACCGCAATGTGCAAGGGCTTCTAATTTTTTATATTTTCTAACTCGACCATAAAAGTAAGACTGCCGGAGTGATTAGTAATTTTTAACGGTTGAATTGTACAATATTTGCAATGTAAAAGTGGGAATCTGCTTTGATAAATAAGATTTTGCAAGGTAAATATAGGATTCTGCAAAAATAGGATATTTTCCTTAATATGAAGACAATCAAACTATTTTCACCTTGAAAAATCCTATTTTTACCTTGCATAATCCTATTTTAAAATGCAAATCCTATTTTAATATATGCACAATCTTTTTATTAATAACTGTTCGGGTTACCCGGATTATCCGGGTATTGGAAAAAAAAAAATACCCGACTACCCGGGTAGTTATCATCATCGGGTATTTTGAACATTCTATTTGCTCCTGAGTCACCTGAACCTTATAGGCGAATAATCCGAGGTCTTTGTGCAGTATTCTCCTCAGGCTGGGGCGACTAACCGTCGAATTGAGGTCGATGGATTCTGTCCCACACTACGGTCCACAGCCTCAATATTCTCAAGGAGATCGTTCCATCTAGTGTTGCAATAGCCTTTAAAAGCAATCCAGTAAATGGCCCACCCTATACATTACACACTTATTATAATTGCTTGAATTTTAAAAAATTATTGTAAATGTTAGTTTTGTACGCGAGTATTTTAGAAAATCCAATCGCACACACTGTGGGATACCCTTGATGCCAATGAATTTCTTGAATTCAGCGAATCCATGAAATTTTGGCTTTAAGTTGGCTAAATCCAATTGCTGACAACTCAGCTCTTTAGTGACAGTTCACTAACGGAATATTTTAGAGATAGATTTTGGCTACGTGGGCAGATGAATCAGGAAAACGCCCGAACATATAACGTTCCAATTCGATTGATCTATCGTCCAATGATTTGGATAAATGTTTTTTTTTGGGCATGTCGCGTTTTCTTTTAAATATTAAAGAGTCTCTTTTAAAAAAGTTTAAAGTAGAATATTAAAATTTATATAGAAAGTCATGTAAGAGACTTTTACATAACGTGCCATATGTAGACCGGGTTGGGTTGAAATTTTAAATTTCAAACAGCTGACTCAACCATTGAAAAATATTCCTTCTATGAGAGCTGAAATGGACTACTCTTAGTCATTATATTAGCGATCGTCTTTCTCTTCCAAGAAAAGAAGTTGATTTTAAAATGTGGGACCGGAAAGGCTGTCTGAATAAATTGTCTGCAATTATTGCCGGAAAAAAGTGTCGTATGATTTTATATAAGCAGGTGGTCACATGCCTCCTTCTATATGCCCTTCTTTGTCACAGAATTTATATGCAGTTTCCCATGAAATTGTAACTTCTCTTTATATATAATGCGAATATAAATGTTTGAAATGATATTACTCATATCGCGAGTTCTTTAATTTTTATTGATGAATGGAGGGAAAAAAAATTCCATATGGGCCCAGAAACCATGTGCAATTTTAATACGGTTGAGACATAGTCTCCCGGGGAACACATGTTTTTTACAATTAAACGTCCAAGGGAATTTATTTTATTTTCGTGAAGAAAGTTCCATTCAATAATTTTTTTTTTAATTTCTGAGGTCATCAATAAAACCCGGCCATATAAATTAAAATACGCAGAGCCGCTAATTGATCATTAGGACAGCGAGAATGTGTGTCAAATTGGTCCGATTCGAATGACCAAATAAGAACAGAAAAGAAAGACGCTATCGGGATAACTTGAATATATGAAACAGAATTAAATTTATTCAATTTAAAAATTTAAATATAATTAATATTTTTGGCGACTCTTGTTTAGGTCTTTTTTTTTGGGTTGAGTCTGCCGTCTGCGGTCTTTGTTTATTAGTTCATTTTAAACTAATTAATTTCTCGCATTTTTTTTTTTGGTTTTAATCAGTGGCGGTGCCATTTAATACCCAATTTTCTGAGGAAATGTCTATCATTTCGTGGAACAATTAAATTCTTTAAATTTCGATGTGAAAGCATACAAAGGATGATCTCGCTGATCTAATTACATAAAAATTTTAATTAGTTATCTTGGAAGTTTTATTTTTAAAATTACGCCAAAAAATCGATGGTAAGAAATTCGTGAATTTTAATCTATCGATTTGGTATTTCATGTAATATACTTGAGAGATATACAAAATAACTGGAAATTGAACTAATTCTTAAAAATATTTAAATCAAAATACTCTTAGAATTTCGATTTATTTTCAAAATTTGAACATCTGATTTTTATTAAATTTGAAACTGAAAATTAAACCTGAGAATTTAATTATAATTGATGATTTTGTATCGACCAATTCCTTGGAGGAACCAATTCTTACTCCGATTTTTTCGGATTGTGTGGGTTTTTTCCGACCTTTTTTTCAAATTCTTAGAAAATTTTGCGGAAACCGGAATTTAAATTTAAATTTAAATAAAATTCGAAATATTTCTGAATGTTGGAAATTTGCCTTCAAAGGTAAAACATAAAAATTTGCATAAATAAATTCGTCAAAATAAATATTTAGAAGAAAAATTTAACCAGAAAAAATTGCCAAAAACCAAATTTGGTACAAAAGGCTTGCATATAAATTCCAAAATAAACTACAAAGTCCTGAATTTATTTTTTAATTATGGAATAGTGTTGAATGCGCCCAAATATATTTTTGGGAAGTTTTCTGATCGAACATTTTCATTTCTGGATTCGTTTGGCAGTGGCGTGCAGTCTAATGCGCAGAAGGTGCTGAAGCCCCGCATGGAAAAATTTATATGTCGAAAATATATGTGAAATATATGTGACGTATTTAAAATATATGTGCGCAAAA
>JANTOP010003295.1:0-17891 GCA_027564815.1 Symmerus nobilis
AGTATTGTAAATATTAATTTAAGTTAGATTTAGTAAAAATAATTTATAATAAATTAGTCTATAAGTAAGAGTCGATTACTGATCATTTATTAATACCCTCGACTCCCTTACAAGCCTAACTAATTTAAATAAATTTTCCTTAGTTAAATGCTTCATTATTTTATTAATCTATATTTTACCTATACTTTTAACAAGATATTGTGGAGAGAAAACTGAGCTACTCTCTGAATAGACGTAAAGCTAATGATATCAAATGCTCGCTACATCTATATCATAGACTGACACCAATATCATACCGGAGGTCATGGAGTTCATTGAAAAATGTTATGTTACGTGGTCTTTATTAGGAATGTTATATTAATATTAACCTGTTATTCGTAATCCGAGGCGAGGCCGAGGCGAGTATTGGAATTTCATTTCTCGCTATGAACCAAGGCGTGGCGAGGCACAATCCCGACATTATACTCATTTCGTCACAAACTTCGAAAAAATTAATAATTAACTTTGATATTTGGAATAATACAGAATTTGTCAAAACAATGTATATTGTCTCCTTTTCATTCGACCTATCCGATTTTTTATTTCTGTAAGAAAAAATTCAGACCGAGGCAAAGCGAGGTAAATTTATAATGCCACCTCGGACGAGGCGAGGCGAGGCGAGGTTGACGTTTAGAAAAACAAGGCGAGACCGAGCCTGTTGGAAACCTCGCCTCGCCTCGCACCTCGTGAAACACTAGTTAAGAATCGTTGCTACGCTAATAAAGCTCAAAATTGGTTTAATAATATATTTATTCTTGAAGTCACTTTACTAACGATATAGTTTATAGAACATTGGTTAGAAAGCTTTCTAGCCTGATCGAAAATTTCATAATTATTTTATTACCAAACCTTCTAATCTCCAAATAAATGATTTTCCACCAATCAGCCATTACAAGTGCAACCATTGCATACACTTCGAAACTTAACCTTGAGACCTCTACTTTTCTAAATAACTAGGTATATTTTCTAGTATGTTCAAAGTGATATAATATTAATTCTCCTCACCTTGAGGGAGGAATTAATCAGGAATCTATGAAAGTGAGGGAAAATTTTTTTCACGTAAGCGCTTCATTCCTGAGGAAATATTTTTGTCAAAGGCTAAAATAAAGCAATCAAACTTATTATATTGTACGATTAAAGGCGTGATAATTATCATTGACTGGGATCTTTTGATTTCGTAGCGAAATATGTGGCTTGAACATAAAAAAATAATAGAAAGAACTGTCACAAACTGTAGTAGTTATATAATTCCGGATATGAATAATAATTTAATTTATTATCATTGGGTGCCGTTAAAATAATAACGTGGCAATTATAAATTCTAGGCAAGAGTTTACAAACGGCGCAGAAAATTTATTATCAGTAAAAAAGATTTGCCAAAAGGTCAATGTAATATTACTCAACATAATTTTAGCATAAAATCCCACACGCACAGTAAATAAAATAAACCTCTGAAAAATATAAAAATCGTTGACAAAATAATAAATTCTATTTAGATTCATTTCAGATTTTAATTTTTTTTTAAAACTTCTGAAACCAGTTCTGTTAAAAAATGATTTATAAAAGCCATCCGGTTGATTTGGACAGATTGTTCTTGTATTTTAATGTGTAAAACATACCAAACCGATGATTTTGTTGAAAATATGTTATTAAGAAAGCGACAGAAAAACATATTTAAATTGGCCTAGGTCCAATAAATATATAGTTTTAGTTTTTATTTGTAACACATTTTTTTTTATTAATACTCGAATGGAAAAAAAATGATCCAGACATATCTGACAGCGAGCTGTTTTTTGGGGCGCTTATATCAATCAGTTGCTCTATTAAGGATGATCTGAATTTAAGTGATTCTGATTAGCAATATTTCTCTCGACCAATTAAGAAAAATTTCAATCTTTTGACGCTTACTTTATTATAGTTTTTTGTTATATTAACCAATAATTATTATTACGAAATCTTGAAATACATTCTTGAATATATGAAATAATGAAGCCAGGAAAAACTATAAATAAATACCCAAAATATATTATTCCATATAAGGATCGATTTCGATTTAATATAAAAGTACATTAAATTTTATGACAGAGAATTATGAATTATTATACTGAACCGGACCAAGTACATTTGTATAATAATTTTTTGCAATACAATACAAAGAAAATAAAAATTCTATTATTTAACATTGAAGCCGGGTTGTTATATAAATAAAAAAGTAATTTTTACATAAGTTTGTAAATTTATTTCTACATATTTTTAATGGCCAGATATTAATTTTCCAAAACCTACACATGACAAAATATTATATCTGAGAATATGAATAAATCTGTTTTATAAAACGACGCGAAACAATCGTTTTTTGCAACAGGATTGGTTTGCAACGAAAATTGCATATGTTTGCGATGATCTTCTCATAATATCTTCAGACCCATCGGCGAGAATCTTTACTGTATTCCCTTTACACTAAACCAGTTTCAAAAAATAAAAAAGAATAACCTTATATTAAAACAGTCTTTTTGTTACCTACATGAAATTTATCATAAAGTGGAAAAGAGGGCACGAAAGTGCAAATCCAAAAATAAACCAATTTCAAAAAGATCTGATGGTTAGTTTAAATTACGAACAACTGTGGAGAAACGATAATTTTATTTCTTTTTATTTTATTTTATTAATGAAGAATTTATTGCACGTTGCATCATCAATTATTTATGTATTTTTGATATAAAAAATAATTAAAAAAGTACTAATGGAGTTTTCACTATGATTCGATATAATTTTATGATTGCTTAAACAGCTAAGTACCTCGGTCAGTAATTATAACTTATAGTAATTTAGTTTTAAGTTACTTAATACCTTTTTATTAATTCACTTAAATAGAAATGAGATAAAACATCAAGGTGTTTGATAGCATAAGATCATTTAAAGTAAAATTACTATTTAATAGTTTAATGGAAATAATTTTAGAACGAACAGCGAAAAAAAAGAAATTAATATTGGAAAATTAACATTTTCCTTACATTGGTAAATACCTAGTATATATATACAGCAATTTCACGGGAGAGTTAAACCCCCTGGTTCCGATCCCTTTTAATTTCTATCAAATTTTCAGAATTTGTTTGGGTGGAAAAAATATTTTATTCGTCTTTTTCTGTTTCGCCATCGGACTTACAGTTACGGATACAGGGTACCTTGCACTTTAATTTTTCTGCTCCCGTCAACATGCACTGCAATTATTTCTTTTCAATCGAGTTTTTTAATTACTTTCGGTAAAATCCACTACCCGGGTTGGAACCTCCCAACGTAATAATAATTTTTAGTAGTTAATAGTTATTTAATATTTAGGTATTCAATTTTTCCCTGGCGGGTTATTGCATTGATTGGTCACTTCATATGGCGATGGGCATCTTGCTAATCTCGAACCTAGAGCTGATCATTTTCTAATAAATAATTTTACAATAATAGCAATAATAAATTTTAAAATTTCGTTACAGAACAAAGACAGTTAAGACAGCCTCGAATTCCTTGTTTTTTCATAATTATTTATACTATTGAGTGATTGACAAAATGTTAAGGGCTAGCTAAGAGAGGGGGTAATTTATATTATATCGCATCGGTATATACTGTTGCTAATGATGATCGTAAAGCATCATAATTAGACTTTACTTTTAGTGTAAAAGTTTTCGTTTTTAAGAGTAGACAACATATTTTTTTTGAGCATTAAAAATATAAAATAATGTGCTAACAAAACACCATTTGCGGGAAGCGTTACTCCCTGTTTAATTCGATGAACAGTGGTGCTGAGGGTCACCGATTAATGTTGGAAATCTATATGGTGATTATACTCCATCGATAAAAACACATGGTCTGCCTGGTGGGATCAGATGGGTGTAGTGTATTATGAGCTGCTCCAACCCAATTGATGCAATTGAGTCGAGCGTTAGAGGAAAAACGAACGCAATATGCCAAAAGGTAAGACAAAGTTATATTTCAACATGAAAACGCTCGGCCACATGTTGTTAAACCTGATAAGGAAACGCAGAAGCGCTTGGATGGGCTGTCTTACCCCAGCATGCCTGCTATACTCACCAGCAGTGACGTGCGGTCAACATCTTCATGAGATATGCAGAATTTTATGACCCCTAAACAAAATGTTACATCCTTTATCATATGCGTTTGCTTTATTCAAGACTCAGTGATATTACTAAAGAGCATGCCGAATATTCGACCGGAAAACATGTAAAAATGTAGATAGTGGCTTTGAAAGTTAGGTAGAAATTCAAAAATTAAATATTTCGGAAAAGTGGCGATTTATCTAAGAAAAATTGGTGAAGGTTCGCACCGAGAAATTTGAATATTGGACTTGGACATCGCGACATTTGATCCGGATTTCCCGATAATGGTCTTCCGATCCAAAATAATGTAATGTTACAGAAAGATTATAAATTAGTTGAGGAAAAATACAAAAATATCAAAACTAAATTTTTCGTACCAAAGCTCTGCAAAAACTTAATAGCTCCCAGAAAGCTGTATTTTCCGATTTATATTTTTATCGTTTTTAAATCTATTTTCTATCCAAATAACGATCTTTCAACGAAATTTTCCCAAATAGAGATTCTAAAATTTCGAATGCTCATTGAGAGCTTAATGTTAAAATGTTATATTATGTAATTTGGAATTAAATTTTTTTATCCGATTCATTAAATTTAAATGAAATATGGAATCTTTGCAGATATTTTACCGAAACTATGAAAAGCGCAACGAAATCTCAGTTTGGAACTTAATTTTTTACGTTTAAAAATTTGTTTTCTATCCAGATAACGATCCTTTAATAAAATTTCAGCTTTTTCTAAAGCAATGGTATAAAAATCTCGAAAGCTCATTGAAAACCTAAAATTAAAATGTCATTTTATATAATTTGGAATCTAATTTTTATTCGATTCACTTAATTTAGATAAAATATGTAATTTTCGCTAAAAGCTTTGTCATTCCATTGTTAGCTTAAAGAAAGTTTCGACCTTATTTTTGTACATTTTTAAATCTATATTCTCTACCCAGGTATCGGTCCTTTCATGAAATTTTTTATTTTCATTTAAGATTTCGTAGAGATTTGAATTTTCCACGGAACTTGTTAACGAAAGTATGCGATTTCATTTATTAGGAGAAAAATAAATTTGATAATGATTAAAATTATATGTTAATTATAAGCTTTGGATAAGATTAAAGCTTTTTCAGAAAATCTTCAATTTCACTGATTAAATTTCAAAGCGTATTCATATCCGATACAATACCTCCACGTCGATGGAGAGTATAGAACATATACAACAAGGCTTCAAGTACTACATATCTCTTATTGATCGGAGGAATTCCCAGTTAGGTGCGCCCAGGGCCGCGTCTTCGCTGTGTCACTTTAGGCCCGGGTCTAGGGCACGCACATTTTTGGGGCCCGAGTCCTCAGATTTAATAATTCAGTTTAGGTAATATATTTAAGGATTATTACAACATTATAATATTGTATAAAATATCTATCTTCCTTGTCGGCTAGTCTCGATCTAATTAAATCATGCAAAAATTTGCAAAAATGGAATAGGTTCTGTCATTTAAAGTAAAAGTAGAATTCTCAGTACAAACGGCGTTGTACAGATCTTCTAGGTTAGCTCGTTTTTCAGTATTTTTGAGAAGCAAAAAATTCTTGTATCAGTTTGTTATAACTTTCGGAGATTCTTTTGAAGGTTCTTCCGCATTTTTTTAATATTAAGTCTAACTCCTCCATTGTCAAAATTTTCGCTCCTTAATTTTTCTCTTATTTTTGCAAAATTCCTATTTTAATAATTACACTGCTAAATCTAAAGCCTTTTAGACATCGTGGCTAATTTATTTGGCACAAATTTACATTCATTCGTACTGAGTCTTTTTGTTTTAGACCTCAACATTTGGCAGGTTCAGCTCGACACAATCAAGGATGTATGAGCAGTTTAGCTCAAATAAGTGAATGAGCCTAGATAAATTATTTTAGTTTTACAAGCTTGATTATTTTATTGGAATCTTAAAAAACCTATACAATTTAAAACCTACTCGAGATTTTCGCCTAGATCTGTTTTGATTTTTTCTTGCTGAGTTCCATTTTTGACGGAAAATAATCTAAAATACATAAATTTTCCTTTAGGGTGTCAAAGACTCGGACTCGCCGAGTTTTAGAATCTAGTCCCGAGTACGAGTAATTGCCCAAATACTCGGCGAGTCCGAGTCGAGTCGAGTCGAGTCGAGAAACCCTAATCTGTTAACCTTCAAATTTCATTTGCAAATTTTAACAATGTAATTTTTCCAGTTTGTATTACGATTCGAAAATATTTCCTGTCATGGTGCATCTACTTTTACTGCGTTGGGTATCAACATTTATTTAATAAATTTTTATTTGGTAGCCCTGATCCATTTATTTGATTTAATGGATTTAACTAACAGAAATCAGAAAACGACTTGTAGATTCAGTAAATAATTTAAAATTTTTTTTGAAGTGCACCTACCGGTTACGAAATTGTTTGTGTTTGTAATATATGTCATGTAAAGACATGTAGATGTAAAATATCAGAAAATTCACTGAAACAGGGTGAGTTTTTTATCTGCAGACAACGGAATATCCAAAACCTTTGCATCAAATCAAAAAAAGGTAAAAATGAAATTTGTTAGTCTCTGGAGGACTGGGGAATCGATGATGCCAAACTCGACCCCCTAGGGATTTTCAATGGGAACCCCAATTTTTATTGGAGATTGGATTCTATGCTACGAAAAAATTTTCGAACAAAAGCAACGAATTCGGTGGCGTAGAATCCGAATCTGTAAAAAAAATGTGGGTTCCCATTAAATATTTCAATGATTCACCTTCCACCGTTAGCTTTGTGTGGTTCTACAGAAGTACATACACAATTTCAGTGTGAAAGAGATGAGTCATTACACATGTCATGTTTAATTTGAAAATTAAAATTACTGTGTAAATTAATTCATTTATAATATATTCTAAAAGAAATGGTTGGGGGCCCGAAGATTCGAATCGGGCCTATGGCCCGTAAATAGCTTAACGCGGCCCTGGGTGCACCTGTACCATACGCTAGATTTCGAGACTTTTTTTATAGCACCTCTAAATATTTGACATCTCTACCACCCCCTCATATTTCAATCTACAGTTGCTAAAAAAATTAGTAATATAATTTGATATTGAGCAATTTGCAGCATCAAAAGTTGGTTACGATTTTGTTGATATTTCAGCTGTGCTCTGCGCCTTTTGCGCATTATACTGCACGCCGCTGCTCGCCAGATACTGCTACTTCTGATTATCGCTTGTCCCGAACGATAACGCACTGCCACTCTGAACAACGCTTCCGTTCTTCTTAATATAACGAAAAATGGGTCGATTTGTGGATTTCACGTTTCTTCACTTATTCAAAAAACGATACTCAGAAAAAATATATATAATGAGGATAAAACTTTGGAAATTTGAAATAAAATTTAAGATTTCTTAAATTTCAGAAGATTTTTCAAAAAATTGATAATTTCCAAGAATTCGAAGGTTTTATAAGGGTTTATTTAAACCTATTTATATTATTTTGCAATTTATTGCGAATTATACAATATAATTTATAACTTAAAACTTTCGTTAAAGTCGGAAAATGTGATACAGACTAGTTTCGAAAGCTAATGCTGCAAAAGTTGTACTCCATTCAGTACTCGCTTAGACGGATTACTTTCACTTCAAGTATAAATACTCACCAATAGTAAATCCCATTTTCTCAAACTAATATAGCTACTAAGCATATTGTTAGTTAAGGTAGAAAAAATGAGTTCTTTGATTCAACAATTCAACGATATCATGGTTCGGAATCACCTAAGACCTATGTTATCTGGTTAAAAATCTGTTATTTATTAATATCATAAATAGGTATGTATGTGTATGTAAAATGGAATATGAACGCATAATATACAGTATTATTAATATTATCAAGATTTGGTAGAAATATCTTCCTCTATTGTGAAAGAAACACATTACCACGTCAGTTTTTTGCATAATTTTTCTTCTAATATTAGTTACAATCTTTATTTAAATAAAGGTGTGAAACATCATGAAAATACGAGTTAAAAAAAACCTAACTAATAAAACAATCTATTGATGATGTCACTTATGTTGGTAATAATATCCAATTAGTGAACTACTTAAAACATAAAAATATTAAAATTTTTTATGTCGCTAATATAGGAAAATGTATTTAAGTTTTTATATTCAATAGTAAACAATTTGTTGTTGTTGTAATTTTAGGTTTTAGGTGAAGACCAGGAATTTATGTTAATATGAATAATATTTAGAAACTAATTTCGTGATTTATTATCTAGCCATTTTTACTAACTTTTAACATGTATGATAAAATACTGGTTGACCTATAGCATTAAATATCTATAATGTACAGATTAATTTGTCATAAAATTCATTTATTTGTGTGTAAGTAACTAGTATACGTAAAAATTTAATTTAATTTATTTAATTTAAGTTAATTTCCATAAATATTTTATTAAAGGGATAAAGGAAGATAAATTATGAATTATTATTTCTTGATTGTGTAAAAAGTAATAAATTAATCAAATATAAATCGTAAGATATGTTCTTGTGCAAGATCCTATGCTGATATCGTTGATCATTTTTAAAAATATTAAGTATAGTTTTCACCTCTAGTAAGTGATTTTTAATTGAATACTTCAATTCAAGCTAATATATAATACATATAGTCATATAGCTTCAAAATTAAAAACCTTGATACCATAATTTTGTGACAAGACTCAAGTTCACCCAAATTGAAACAATGTTCAATCGAGCAATTATTTGAATTTAAATTTAAACGATTATCGTATTGGAATATTACATTATTGGGCAGAACCCTATAACGACATTTTCGGGCCCTGGGCAAGACATCGACTACGGGCCCTTCCCTGGGCAGGGCATATGTGGAAATCAAATTATGAAACCAAAATTATGATAATGTTACTTTGGATTATTCCTATATTTTATTCTAAAACCCGTTTTTATTAAAACATTTCGATTGGAGTTTCCGATTCTGGCGTAGATTTCACAATTTCTGCCAATATTTGAGATAAATTGGCCATTTAATCCTCATTGGACATTCCATAGTTATCGCTATGTTGAATGTTTGCCTCATCGATTTCCTCAGATCTAAATTTATTTGCTAAAGTTGTAATGTCACTAATAATTGTGGAACTTAATTTACTGTAATATCTCGGAACCGTTTTAATTAAAATCGAAGCATCGTTTCTCGGCCAAAATAAAATCAACCGATATGGTTGATTTTTTGAAAAATGTTATTTAATAAAGTCTCCCCATTAATTGCTTAGAAATGATTTGCCATCATTAGATTAAAAATATTTTGTAAAATATTTGTGAAAATTTGACCGTTTTTGAAAAAAATATTTAGAAGTAAATTTTCAAAGAGAATTTAAATATTTACATTGGGAGTGAACCCCTTCGCCTGGTTAATATAAGGCCTTCGCCTTCGTTGATATACGATGCCTATTTGAAATTTTCAAATTTTAAATTGTCCGTTAAATTATAACCATTTTCCAGAGAAATACAAATTTTTCTATCCTACGAGTATGTGTATGTCGAGCCCCCAAAAGTCGGGGGAAGATTTTTAAAAAAAGTTTTCCCTTCAATTTCCCTACTAGAGCCTTAGGTTTAATCTATAATCTATAATCACATTTTCTGGCTCCTTAAGAAAATTTTCTGGAAATTTAATATTTCCAAAAGAGTGTCAGAAAAATTTTTTAATATCGATGCATGTATAAAATGCTTTCAGAGTTTCAATAAATTATATACATTCCTTATTTATTAAAAAAATTCATGAAAATCACTAAAAAAAACGAAGTCCTAAATCTATTTCTCCCCTTAAAGGAATTTTTATCACATTAGTCGACACGGAACCCCTCATAGTAAAAGTATTGATTATAATATATAATATATAGTGATTATAAGTATAATTTTTCAAGAAATTATAACCGTTTTCCTGAAAAGTTGCTGTTTCCTTATATTGACCCCTCTAAAATCTAGGGGTTGTTTTTTTTTAAATTCTTTTTTCCACAATTTCCTCATTGAACCGTTGGATTTATTCCCACGTAACTACAACACGTTGGGTAGATACTGGTGATTGAGCTACTTGTGATTTTAATTTATAAGATACAGGTTACTCATATTAAATTTGTTTCTCAGATGCACGAAACCTACAATTAGGAAGTGGTTCGCATGTATCATTCAAAAGTTCTAATCGAATTTGATATACTTTACATGTTATATAAGAAAAATTGTTTGTGGGTAAAATATCTCACATATATCCAAACAAGTAATTATTGTGAGTTGTATAAGAGTTACATCTGCCCTCACTGGGTTCATAAGGTTCACCAGTAGCAAAGGCGTTTTAAATAAATTTTGAAATTTGAAAATGAAATAAATATAATGAAATTTTGAAATTATTCTAACATAAATAATAAAATAAATAGAGTTTGTCGCTCGAAATAAAGATAAAAACTTAAAACGTATTTTAAAGATAAAATACATTTTCCCAATTAAATTAGTAGAACGCAAGTAATAACGAAACAGCGCTAAAAGAGGTAGCGTTAACAGAGGTATTCAGAACACTTGCAAGATTTAAAATACTAATTTCCTGTTTTGATACGTCGTGGGCCTTCCTAATCGTCGAACCGTAGACAGCTGCCTAGTTTGCCTAGGCCAAAGTTCGGCTCAGTAATGGGGTACTATGGAGTACATTTTAAATTATTTTACACGATATTGTTATTTTCAGAATAATTTGTCGCCAAAATTGAGAAAAAGTAAGGTCTCTAGTACGGGCCAAATGGGAATCGAACCCAGTATTTCTATATAACTGCCATACTTCTTCTCGTTAAATGAATGTACTCTATACATGTAATATTCTAATACGGATAAGTAATACAATACTACATGGGATCTTGTAATACTAAATGTTATAATCTACCAATATTGAAGAAATCTCTATTAAATCATAAGGTTTAATATTATGTCGAATTTGATTGAACTTCACTGGTGCACACCTTGATTTGGATAAATTATAAGCACTTTTAATTGAGTTTTGTTGATTGTTAATTTTGTTAATTTATCTATGGTAATGCCTTATAATGTGACCATAATCTATGAATATTCTACGAATTGAATAACTATGTGCTATAACTATTCCTTTTTCACGCGTGCAAACAATTGGAATAGAATTTTTTACCAATAATGCCGATAATTGGAGCCAAAGTGGTTCTTTAAATGCCACTTGGAGAAATTATATTGTATTGATATCAATAATATAAAATTTTGAAATAAAAAGAAATAAAATAAAGGCGTGTGATTCACAAATAAATTATTTTTTCAGACTTAACTGAAGACGTGTTCAAATTAAACTTGACCTTGTCATGGTACAGAAAAAAAGTTGGAAAAAAATGAATGGATAGTTTTTCAATATTGTATGTGTCAATATAGTTTTATAGACAAATATTATACATGTCCATCCAAAATATAAATATATAATATTAAATATTAATCATTATAGGAAAAAAAAAACCAATTTTTAATTAATTATGATAATTTATTCATTTATATGCCTTGTATGCTAATCAACTAAAATGAAGATGGTTTAAAACTTGATTATGTTTAACCATCAAATTAATTATTGCTAACCAACGAAAGCGTAAGTGGAAGTGACTTAATAAAGTTGCTTTGTTCGTAGTGTGGGTTTACTGTGAAAATAGACTAAAAGTTGTGGGCCTACTGTGAAAATTGAGTTAACCCTATGATTCTCATGACCGTTTTCCTATACACCAAATATTTTAGGAAAATTAGATTTATTTTCAATTTGGACTGATCGAATATCGCACGTAAATTTCATTATTCAGTATTTTATTGACTGGATACTTTGTTTTGTATCAAATTTGTTATCTGCGGTTTATGATTAATCTTTTGAGAAGCAGGGTTGCGTATTGGAAACGATTAATAAGAATTGATTAAAGAATTGGTTAGTAAATTTTATATACTTAAATAGTTCATACTTAATCTCATATTGTTGATATAAATTTATATATAATATATATATCATTAGTGAGAGATGTATTTGTTGAACTTCATTGATTTAGGGCAGTGACGTAATATTGAAGGGACAGAAGCTACGGCAATCCAATGCCCTCGAATATTATTTTCTCGATAGACCTTTTGGAAATTTGATCTTTAATTGAAAATACATAAATCAATTTCTAACTTTTTACAATTTCCGGTACTTTAAATTTCTGATAATTTGTGTTTACATACTCCTAAAGGCATGTTTTTTTATTAAAGTTCGTCACGAAATATTTCGTTGATTTAGACCGTTTATTATTTCGGCGATAACAACATGGTCTATTATATGATGCTACAAATGAGTGGTTTGTATAGAAATCGGAACGAAGTTTCGTTGAGATTTACCGAAATTTCGTTGACAAATTGATTTTGATTAAGACGAATATTCGTCGCCGAAATATTTCAATTTTATACCGTTGGGAACAGTTTGATTTCATTGTTCAATTGTTATTGTGTATTAAATTATTATTTTTGGAAAAATATTAAAATATATCAATATATTTACAAAAAATACAAGAAATTAGATTTCTCGGTTCTAGAAAAAATTAGGAAAATTTTTTATTTTTGTTTATTCTGTTTATTTGAAAATAGGTTAATGCACTAAATGATATCAGATCGTATTCTTTTATTTTATATAGAAATTCTCACTAGACGAAATTTCGTAACGAAATAATTCGTTGAATTAGAACGAACTTTTCCGTTCTACAATATATCAACGAAATATT
The DNA here is from genome assembly GCA_027564815.1 of Symmerus nobilis. NCBI lineage: Eukaryota > Metazoa > Arthropoda > Insecta > Diptera > Mycetophilidae > Symmerus > Symmerus nobilis. The sequence continues at coordinate 12,943 of JANTOP010003295.1, forward strand.
TCGTGACGAACTTTAATAAAAAAAACAGGACCTAACGGTACCTTTCCACTAATAAATATTTTTACAAATCGAAAATTTTATTATTTACAATTGACACTGAGCCACTAACGGATGATTGTTGCGATACGTATGATTAATCGTAAAACAAATATTCGTCCGATTTTTGGGACGAGCTCGCAAAATTCTTGGTTTTTGGTAAACGAGGATAATTGGGAGAGAATAATGACTCAATGTTCGACAATTCCAAAATACATATGTATTTCGGAAATTTATTATTTTTAACGAATTGGGGATAGCCTTTATTAACACATATTAATCGGCATGTTTCACATAGAACTTAACTTGGAGTCTGGGCAGTTGTCGTAAAAAACAGAGCAAGGTAGTGTAACCGGTTATGGAGCAAGTTTTCAAAAAACGTCATAAAAAGTTACCAATAAAATATTGCGCAAAAGTATGAACACATTCGAAAGCTAATATCAATAGTAAACTTTACTCCATAAGAAGTCAACCGATTACATACATTAATAACACATTTTTTTTATTCCTTTTTTAAAGGTCTGATTTTTGACCAAAAAAAATTGTATACCCGGTTATGGGACACTCCCGAAAATTGCAAAACAAACCTGCAAAAATTACCGTAATTGAAATAAATTTATTAGAAATTCACATTAAATGATTTCTCATTTAATGTGTATGGCTTCAGTGAGGAAATATATTAAATTATGTTTATTTTTCATCATTTTCATCCCATTATGAAAATGTGTTCTAAAAATCACTAAAAACAGACAAATTAAAAAGTTTGCCTTTATTACAAACTTATATCAAAATTCGAACCCGCAACGTCGCTGAATACAATTCGCTGAATACAATTTTATCTATGTCGTTGCACAATTGTTGCTAGTATACAACGTCCCACAACATGGTATATGCTTGTCCTATAACTGGAAATTGTAGCATTTCGCGAGGGACATAATTACAATTTTTTGGTTATAAATCAATCACAAACTATTATAGATTATAAAATAGAAACCAAAAACTATGAGTGCCTGCATTGCACTCACCTTTTGTGGACGATCAAATCACGAAAATGAGACTACTTAAAACACATGAATGAATGTATTCAGTAGAAATCCAACTTGATGTTCGGAAAATATATACCTAATGTGCCTGCTCACGTAAATGTTGAATCAAAAGTGAGCTCACGGAAAAACTAGTCCTTGACAATTGTGACTTCGGTAGTATTATTTCAAAATGGCCGACACGACTGTCCCACAACCGGCGTGTCCCACAACCGGTTACACTTCTCTACTTATTAAAATTGTAAAATCACTAGCAACCTTTCGTTTTCGTAAAAATGTGTGAACGTACTGTAATATGTTAAATTACAATCCAAACTCCAACGTAACGCCACTGACTACAAGTATTATTCGATTTCAAAACATTCCAAAATAGCCGTGAAAAATGTTTGATTTTTTTTTACAGTATTTCTTTTTCAGCCAAAAATAAAACTTACATTCCGATCACGTTTTATAAATGTATCCTAACAAAATAATGGATACTCTTTACGTTCCCATAAATAAGTATACGGACATTATACCATTTATATGTAAGAGGTTTTTGTATGGAACGAAGAAGAGATATGGGCGCAAGCATATCGAACGATATAAATTGGTTAATTTATGTTTATATAAGTGTTCTATTCTGTCATAGATACTACCGTTCGTTTCACTGGTGTTTCAATCTATGTGGATGCAAGAAAATTGTCTGGATAAAGGTATGGAATACGTGAACAAATTAGGAAAAGTCGAAAATTTACGCAGAATATTACAACTATCCGTAATTTAATAACCTATATACCTATCTTAATTTAAATAAAAATTAGAAAACCTCAAAGAAACATAACTTCCTCACTTGTCGGTTTATGTTGCAATGCATCTTTTTAATTGAATTTCGATGTCGTGTTTGTGATCGCGTATGGTAAGGATAGAAACGTTTGCACTCCATTTTTCTGTAAATTATAAGGACCTAGTAAATTGACTGATAGGTTTTTTTAATTCGTGGAAATTCCGATAATACATTCCGGCAGCCAATTGAGCTACATAGGTAAACTCCAAATCAGTTGGATTGAATTGTAGACAATTTACAAGTTAAAGAAAGACCGTTATTTCCATACCTTACTTCCACTGTTTATTCTCTATGAATATATATTTTGAACTACGCCGATGACAGGTCATAATACCGTTATATATGGAACATTTTACAAGCTATTATTGGTATTAAAAACTACTTATGAATAGAAAGAAACAGTTATTTTTATATGAAAGGAATTGTAATGCAAAGATTTCATTCACCAATTTGTTAAAATTTCGGCTAGAATATGGATGTAAATGGAGAGAATATTATTGGATAACAAATGGTGGTTTTTGATTTGAAAATTATGAAGTGTGTTCGAAATCATCAAAAGATGTTCGAGCAATGTATATAAAATGAGGTTTTGCAGAGTTTAACCGCAACCGTTGTAACCGGACATTTTTATATTATCGAAATGACGGGAATATTGCCCGTTTGTATAATAATCCATTGTTTTATATAAATAAATGGTAAGAAAAAAAAAGATGACAAACGATCTTTAAATAACTTTTATTCGTTTTGACGAAAATAATTTATTACATTTAAATCCATTACGTTTTATTATTAAATATTATGAATGGCTTAGGAAAAATGTGACATATATTACTGAGTAGTTAAGTATAACAGGAAATACTGTCCGTTGTTCTGTAGTTATAGCTGTGGGCTGTGGGTGGAATGCATTATATGGAATCACCAGATTTTCGCGAAAATTCTTCCCATATGTTCTCGGAACATATGTTATGGTATGTACTGTATACGGTACTCGTGTAATATAAATAAAATATGTTGATTTGGATCTTAATATAATATTAGGAAATTCTCATATCCATTGAAAAGTAGGAGAACATTCTTTTGTAGAAATAGCTACATTCTCATAATATTAAATTTTAAATCCAAAATTAATTTACACTAATAATGAAGTTCGTAACCACTGACACAGTCGCCGTCCTTAAATCAATGTTACGAAATAATTGGAAATATTCACATATACAAGTAGATTTGGTAGAATATCAAACGCATTAGAAAATTCCTTATTTTGATTTTTGGCAATTAGGAAATTTTTGCAGAACAATCGTTTTATGCATCCTTTGCTGTCGGCATATGTTAGAGGCCACATATAAGTTAAAACCATCACTTATTTTAAAACGCTACAAATTTGTATAATTCACAGAAATTGACGTGTCTATTATATGCTTTTACATATTCCAGGTTTTTACCACCAAACAAGATTTTACTAGAAAACATATTATCAAATATTTTTTTTCCAATCATAAGTAAATTGATATTTTGAAGTATTAACATTAAGCTGTCTTTAGAATAAATTAATATTAAACTTTTGGTGTAAGGTAGTAACGTTAATTTGGCCACTACCGTATTTTCTATGTAATATCGGGAAAACATTCTATATAACAACATTTGTAGTTTGTTTTTGTCCACTTAAATTTTAAATCCTCTATGATCTTAACATAAACTAAATCTTTTTTGCAATCAATTTCATTATTCTTTTTTTTCTTACTTATAGCTTCCTAAACATCCGAATAAATGGATTCATTGATCGAATTTCTTTTAAAACAACATACTCTAACAATGTTGCATATTTTTAGATGTATAATTTGTAATACCAATATTATTGTTAAAATAATCATAATATTTAAATTTGGGTAGGTCGATGAATAGCTAAATATATCGCATATATCAAATAACCAGTTATAAACATTGAATTTAGCGATTTGATAAATATTAATGATAAATGTTAGTAAATGGTCTAATTTATAAAGGAGAAATGATTAGTTCTTATTAAACTTCAAGATATTACTTTTATTCATTTGGGTGGTCAATCTGCACGCACACCAAATACTCAATATCGGTTCCGAAGAGATTCCAGAAATAATACCGTATATGAGCTTTACTAAACATCGTATATAGACTTCCGATACGCTAAATTATAGAAATGCTACGGCGCAAAGCAAGTTCGGCGACCATACCGACGAGGTAAAACTGGAAAGATACGTGAGACAATGTGATAAAATCTCCCAGGCTTATCACCCTAACTTACACTTGAACACATGTTTAAATACTCTTGGATTGGGGTGATAGAGGTGTTTAAACATAAATGGTGAAGAGTTAAACCATCTGAGATTTGCTGATGACATCGTCCTAATATCTAAAGCATTATACTAGACCACTTCGATGCTTCGGAAACTTAATGATGAATCACCAAAACCAAAATTATGTCAAGTATTGTCTTACTGTTTACGGTTTAAAATCAATTTTCTATCTAGATAACGATCATTTACCGAAATTTAAAATTAAAATATAAAAGCTTCAAAAATCTCGAAAGCTCATTGAAAGCTTAAAATTATGCAAAATTTCAGGCCTATTGATGAATTTTTCAAGGGCAACCAAATTATGGTTACGATTTTGTTGAAATTTTGAGGTGTGCTCTGCACCCTCTGCTCATTAGACTGCACGCCACTGCCCATGAATCAAGTCGTGACAATAGACGGCCAATTATTGAGTTATGAATTATAAATATCTGCGGATACCATAGTTTGGTAATGGGAAAAACCAATCAGAAATATGACAATTAACAATGACATTAACTGAACTTACTGCTCAATTTAAACAAAAAAAGTTTAATGTCATTGTCAATACTACAAGTACAGACAGGCGACATAAAAGCGACAATTCACCGAAAAACAATTCACCGAAAAACAATTCACCGAAAAATAATTCACCGAAAAACAATTTACCGAAAAACAATTCACCGAAAAAACAATTCACCGAAAAACAATTCACCGAAAAACAAATCACCGAAA
>JANTOP010003306.1:0-17883 GCA_027564815.1 Symmerus nobilis
AATCAATTTGAATTCTTTTTATGATTTTGTCGCGTCTAATTACGATAAAGCGGTGGCGGACTATTAATTTGTCGCCCCATTTTTCATATGCAGTGTATGCACTCACTCCAGTGCATATTTTCTGTATATAAAATCCGTCCCATTCTGGTTTTGCTTTCTAGCATCAAAACTAGCCGCAAAAAAAGCCAATATCATAATAGCATGAAGATTAAAAAGATAAATATTGCGTTATATATTTTAATTTATACTTTATATAAACAATTATCTCTGTTCCACATCCAATCCAGGAATTCATTTTCAGTAACCAATCGGAAATTTATTTTCCTATGAAATTTAAATTCAATGAAGCATGTCCACTAATGTTAAATATTTATGATTTGTGAAATTCCTTTCATATTTTGAAGGAATAGTATGGAGTAAAGTATGGAGGTGAAATAAGTGTTGAGTTTGTTACTTGCATGCTTTGTAAACCTCTACCTTGGCCCAGACGGCAACATCGCAGCTTTGGGAGGGGGAGGTTATGGGTTCGATCCCTGGTGGCAATCAGCCTGTTGAAGTCCACTGCTGAACATAGGCCTCCCCCAATATTTTTTCATTGGGGGTATTTGGTCTAATTCACGACGCTGACCAATGCGGGTTGGTGAATAATGTAGTTATGTTAGTAGGTCTTTAACTGCTGTCATTGACCATTTTAAGTTAATTGACAACAGGGGTATATGTGTTTTGCCTACTCCCATATACAGGAGTCTTCCGAGCTATACTAATACACAGTACGTGAAAAAAATAAATATGTAAGATATAACATAATAATAAGTATGTCGATTGAAATCTCGATACTTCTGGGACTTCTTATTTAGAAGCCGAGATTTAAAAAGTGAGGGGCTAGTACACTAGTTGAGCGGAGGGGGATGGTGTTCCGGATCCTCACTGAGGGGCTTTCGTTCCTTTTCTAAGAAATTAATACAAATTGTATTTTTGTGATCGCAGCAGTGTATTATTATTAAATCTATATCGTCAAGAAAGATCAACCTTGTTTAATTTAATTTACTATTACTAAGTTATAATTTTAGTGCTTCTTTATCGAATTATATAATTAGTACTCCTGCGGTAATATACAATAACATTTATACATATTTGTTCAATTTATATTTTCGCCTAAATTTATATAATGCAATTTTAGATTGAATTTATATAATGCAATTAATTTTATTTCCATTTATTCCATTCCATTTATTAAACTCGGATGCTGTAAAAGTGAATATTTTCTTAAACTGTACAAATGAAGAAAAAAATAAATATTTGGTTGCTGGTGCAAGTGCAATCTTCTCTATCGTCTGCCAGTTCTATTTCTCTTTTCACTTTTCTCTTCTCTCGTTTTATATTTAACTTTTTTTTGTGATGAGGCCTAATTTTACACTTTTTCCAATAAATAAATCTTCCTTATTCTTTCTTCTTTCAATTTTACACAAGCCAAAACCAAATTTCCAAAAAATTTTCTTTAATATCTTATTAAATTTTTTCCATCATTTTTGTTTTCACCACCCATCCTTTTAATTGCTCAAATTCGACTTTTTTCTCCCTTTTTCCTTATTTCCTGTCTTTTTTAGGCCTCTTCTTATCCATTTTATATTTCTTTTTTTTGTATGGATCATTTGCCAATTAAATTTAATTCTGATTGTCGTCTGAAGTAATATTTCTTCGTTTCAAATTTTTATTTAAAGAAAATTTTTACCTATCACTAGGTATAACTCGGGCGTTTTTCATTCAGATTTTGTTTTCAATTAACAATTTAAATAAATTATTTCCTTATTGGCGCAATTATTTATTGCTTATTGGAAGTTAACTTAAGCGGTACGTCGGAAGTTAACTTAAACTGCTTAGGTCGATCAATTTGAAGAACCAGAGCATCTCATACAGGAAAGGAATATATTTAATTCTCTTCAATATCGTCACGGCGGTTAAACGACTTCCTTTTCTTGACCGGTAAAGCTTTGTTTTTCATTATTGTCTTTATTGTTATTCAATCTGATTGATTGAATAAATACAAAGTTTAAGAAAGCAAGTATATAATTTCTTGTTGAAGATCCTGAGAAAATAAAAATCTTGCAATCATATTTACAGGAGATAATATTCTCGAGTGACAAAAAACCTCAACATGTCCGGAAATACTTGTTAAGAAATGAAGAGTGAAAGATTGTTGCATCCACCACATACTAGTTTATATTAATAATGCACTTTATGTTGTGAATGCATTTTAATATTATAAATGTATAATTTTATAATCATGGGAAATTATGCGATTTGATACAAAAAATATACGTATGGGCCAATGATTCCGTATTGTTTTTATGCGAGATGCACATTTTTTTTAAATGATAAAGAAATATGCTCAAAATGAATTGTGAGAAATATAATTAATATATTGTATGTATTATAATGCATTCTGTAATACGGGCTTATAAGATGCCGGCAAAGAAACAGGATGTTTTATTTATTAAATGATTTATGTGGTGTTGATGCTGGTTAAAGGGTTCTCTTAAGACGACATACCGGATTACCGGATAATTGTTTTTTTTTACCAACTGAACAAATTACATAATTGGTCAATTTGTTTTTTCCATGCTTTCCCAATCTTTCCATAAATTGGAGTCTTGGCTCGAATTCTTTTAGAACGTTGATTATAATTTGTATCATGTAATTGTAAACTTTCAATGGTAATCAAAGAAAAATGAATCAAGTTTAGCGAAAACTGACCCAACATTCAAATATCGATACCATAGAAAAAAATAATATTCATTGCGACTACCGTTAGCTTCAACATAATTGCTTTCTAAACCATCTACATACAAAAATATTAAAAGCTATCATCTATATTATCTCTATATATATATGAAGAAAGCAAGATGCATAAAGCTGAATGAAGAAAAACTCCAGACATAGGAAAAATTTCAAAATTTCTCGGATACCTCTTGAAAAAAATTCCTTCTCTACTATCTAAGACCCTTATATTAGATCCCACATAGTTATTATTCATATTTGCCCTCTTATAACTACACTTCACATCTAGACCAGACATAATATAGATGCAAAATGCACTTTTAAATGTTCACCCCTTTTATATACTTTGCCATATCCCTTGCAATTTAAAAAAGTCTTATTCATCCTTACAAGTGGAAATGCGTGACTATCTTAAGAAGGGATGGAATTTTTTGTTGTTGTCCCCAAAATCCCCCACATATAATATCGTATTATACATATTTTAATTTTTAAATCATTCATCTTGTTTCTCAAAACACCCTAAAAGTATAACGTATGCATTAGAACAAGAATTCACGACGTTTTTCTGATTTCCTTTTTGATTTTTTTACATATATGATTGATATGGATGTATTACGATATGGCAAGTTTATTTCAAGACCTATTTGAGACAATGAATATATTGGGTTGTTGGAAAAGTATTGATAAATTTCTAGTCAAAATTCACAGTGCTTATGCGTCACTTCTGGAACTTCTGGAATTTCTGGGCGATAAACTGAACTTAGTGATTTTTACAGGCCTCTCTGAAGCCAGCCGTAAACCATTAGTGTTCTGCAGAGGCCGGAACAAATAGTAGTCTAACGGCGCAAGATAATGGCTGGTGGATGTAATAAAAATTCCCAGCCAAGATCTCACAATGTTTGAGGAGTCGTCAAAGATGTGTGTGGGCTGATGGAACACAACGCATTTTCTGTTAATCAATTCCGGCCGTTTGTCTGAATTTCTTGCTATATTCTGATTAGTTGTTTACAATAGAGATCAGAATCAATCGTTTGGCCAAGCATCCGAAGCTCATAATGTACAATTCTCTTTTAACCCTACTAATCGCACAGCATCACCTTTACGGCGTCAATGCAGGCTTTGCTACCGTTTGGGAAGCTTCACCTCGCTTCAACAAAGATCTTTTCGTTCATTATTTTCGTACATAAACCATCTTTCATCGCCCGAAATGAGGCGTTTCAAAAAGGTTTCGTTTCGTTTCAGAAATAATTCGCAGATGGAAATTTGATCCATTAAATTTAGGGTCGGCAACCTTTTTAGGCTGCGGGTCAAAATGTGAGTATTAAGAAGACGTTTAGGGTCAGTGGTATTTCCGTTTTTAAAACATTCTTTTTTGGTGAATATCATGCCCCCTTATCCTTCCCTGCTTAAATGCGGGATAAAATTATTAAAGTGTGGCAGTGGCGTGCGTTCAGCGTCTCCATAAGATGTGGAGAATTTTTGCGCAGATTTCTTCGGCCGGAAAAAATGTAAAAACGAAGAAAGTTGCTTTAACAGTTAGGTAAAAATACATAAATTAAATATTTTGGGATAGTCGAAATTTATCTATAAGAAAAATCAGAAATTCGTAAGAGCTCGCACCGAGAAATTTGATTATCGCACATCGCAACATTTGATCCGCACTTCTCAATTTTCTTCGTATCCAAAAAAATGCAATGATGCAGGAAGCATCTAAATTAGTTGAGGAAAAATACAAAAATATCAAAACTAAACATTTCGTTCAAAAGCTCCACAAAAACTTAAAAGCTCCCAGAAAGCTTAATTTTGCGAGCCTTATTTTTTACGTTAAAAATCTATTTTCCATCCGAACAACGATCCTTTAACGAAATTCGAGTTTTTTCCAAAATAAAGTTTTTAAAATGCCGAAAGCTTATTGAAAGCTTAAAATTAAAATTTTATTTTGAATAATTTAGTATCGAATTTTTATCCATTCATTAAATTTAAATGAAATATGGAATTTTTGGCAGAAAGCTTATTCACGCTATTAAAAGCACAATGAAAGCTTTAAGTTTCGAATTTAATTTTTAACGTTTAAAAATCTATTTTCTGTCCAGATACGATCCTTTAACAAAATTTCACATTTTTTCAAAAGAAATGCATCAAAAATTTCGAAAGCTCATTCAAAGTTATTAAATAAAATAATTTAAATTATAAATTTGCTGCAATAAAAATTGATTACGATTTTGTTGATATTTCAGGTGTGCTCTGCACCTTCTGCGCATTATACTGCACGCCATTGAAGTGGAGATACATATACTGAAAAGATGTGGATCTACAGAATTTTGCATGAATCTTTATTTGATTTGATAACAATAAAATTAAAAACATAAATGATTAGGTTGTTCTATCGAGTATTATATAATTGGCGTCAGGTCAATTGTAATTTTTGTCTGTTCATATATTACACTTTCTTTTCAGAACTCAGGTGGGTCAGTTGAAATTATCAAATGGGTCACTCGGTGACCCGCGGGTCATAGGTTGCCGACCCTTGCATTCAATTATTAACTGTTAAATGATGTGGCTCCCATACATCGAGTTTAAAACGGTTTGATAATAAATATCTAGCTCCTTAGTGATGTTGTGGCTGCTTATGAGCCGGTATTGGTAAATTGTTCTCAAAATTTGATCGACCTTCTCAGTGAGTGGTCGACCAGAGCGAGGTGCATCTTTAGCATCAAAATTTCCTGAACGGAAACGTGCGAACCATCTATGTACTATTGCATTTGATAGGCTTCCTGAAAGCCATCTAGTATAAAAATTACTTAATACTTTTTCGACAACCCAATATATGTGCAATATATATATTTCTTAATACGATATGTTGGGGGATCATATAAGAATGCATAAAACGCCCTATTAAAAATTGGATTTTTTAAGCTAAAGGGTTTTGTCTTAATAGTGGTGAAACAGTGGAAAGGATATAACCGACGCCGTTTATATAAAAATCTATATAGGATGATAGCATCCCGACAACTCTTGAATGATTTTTTTCATTGAATTCCCCCTCCTCCTTTTTCGTATTGTTCTTCAGGATATTTTTTATACTGATAAGGGCTGTTTCTTAATATAGCGATTCTTGCTTGGTGTTCTGATGATTGTATTAAGGAATGGTTATAGGGATGAATATTACCATGTATGCAAAAAATATAGTATATGAATTGAACTCGTATGTGGCCATAGAAATATATAAACAAATTGGTCCTTTCTTGAATAACTTCTATGGATCAATAATTTTTAAAATTCTTAATTACTGTTAAGTGTCTAGACTAGAACACATAGCGTTTTATTCGTTCTTATAGTTAAAGCATCTAGAGTTCATGTAAAACAGAGAGATAGTTTAAGTTCATATTCTTATGTTAGTTAATATTTATCTATAAAAAACTTATCCACAATACCATAACTTTATGCAATCAAGCCGGTAAGCACCTTTAATAGTGATTTTATGATATGCAAAGAACAAGCCTCTTCTATATATTCGTACCGATATGTATAAAAACTGCATTTAAATTTTACTTCAAAGTGAATATAACTTTTGCATTCACTTTCTATAATCTATGAATATAGGAGTATTATATTTCTATAATATTAGATGGTTGTAAGTTTAAGAACTTTATATCAGCGTAAAGGAGTTGAGGAAAGGTAAAATAAAAAATCGATCATTCATAATATGACCGTGGTGATAGTAATAGGAGTAATTCAAAACCGATGAATTATTGTTTAGAGAAGCTGTGCCTAATCCACAGCTTGCAGACCCTCCAAAGTGTTGAGATAAAATTTTAATCTATTGTAAATACATTTAATCATTCCCTATCCGGATCCCTAGCAGGATCAAGTGCATCAATAATGTCAGCAGGATCAAGGATCAATTGTGCAGGATCAAGGAAGTCCCGACAGATTTGGCCTACCAAGAATGAGTTTGATTGGATTAACTTGTCAATTCTTTGCACCATGAAGAGCCATCCTGAAGTCATACTGTACACAGGCCGTTCAATACATTACCAGCTGAAGAGTACAATCGATTAAGTGACCTTTACATTAATATCTAGGCTCTTACTGTCTTGTATATATTAAAAAATCAATTATATCTTTTGTCACAAGTGGTGACATCACAAGCGATAACATGTTTTTCCTTCTTTAAATGGCTATTACAAATTATTAACAGTATTATATCTTGTGAGAATATTTAAAAATTACTTAATTATGTTTAAATTAGAGAACAAAATATTTCATGGTATTATAACTTGTAAAAATTTGCTAATAAACCGTTTTAAAAAAACACATGTTTTATATGGGCTCCTTCCTCGTCACTAGTCTTAACGCTCTGTCAACATACTATTGGGCTATTATCTCTCAATTAAAGGTGATGGAAAGTAACAATTTATTAACTCAGAATATCTCTCTCTAACATATAAAAAAAATTAAGATTCTAGATCAATTACTTAACAAGTTGAGAGCATTTAAAGTTGAAATTGTTTGCAAATTGTCACAAGTGGTAACATGGACAACCCATACATATATTTATTAACAATGAATGTTTTGTAAATAACTCTGAATATACCGATCGGCTGAAAAAATCATAAAATAATCATATTTCATAAGTAAGTTAAATAAAAAAATAAATCTTTAAATAACTAAATTATCTAAAAGAATTATTTATTCTTAATTATTTTCTTTCTCAACTAAATTTTTTCCTCAGAGACGAAAACACAGGCGTACTCATATTTGGGGCAATTAAATGTATGTACATTTCTTCTTTTTTGAATTTTCTTTCATTATTTCCCGAATAATATTTATTGTAAACAATGTAAGTATGTAATACATTCTTGTTCATGTTTAGTGTTCATATATTCCAATACAGTTACAAAATGTTAGTTACGTTTTTTGGCTTCATTGCGTTCTCTTTCACATAAATATAGGGTCGCCTCACCAGTGAATGACCGCGAGTGGAAAAATGGTGAAAACTTAATGAAAAATGTATTTTCCTTTAATGTTAATAATGGAAACATATGTATTTATATTATTTATATTATTTATATTTATTTTTCCGTGATATTTATAAACGTTCAGAGTAGTGATTTAGCCATAAAATAAAAAATTTCCCCCTCTTCCCGCCCCTTCGGGATATAAGAATGTATAAATGTAAGAAAATGTAAATATTGAAATTTTCTAAAAATTATTAATAAATATGGATTAATTTGCATAATTTTGAAAAATTAATTATGTTAATAATGTCGAAAGATAGAAAAAAGAAAAAAAAAGAAATGTTGAGCCCGAGATTCGATCCATACACTTCCTCCTTATGAAGTCGGTGACTTACCACTGCGCCACTTTAGACTTACAAAGATTATGTTGTGTATAGTATATAAACAAGTTTGTAATTTTTCAAACTCGATTTTCTCGGAAGGGGTTTAGAGGTGCGCGCTATGAGTTGCACCAGTTGAAACCCTTGTTATGGCCTACATGTGTGGTAAAAATGAACCCAATCGGGCGGGTGAAGTACGTATCCCCTCCTTGTTAGAGAAAGTTACTGCAACTTTTGCCAACGCTTATGACGCTTTTTCAAATGTGATTTTTTTTTTTAAAACGATGATCGTACCGAATTATACGTCCCTCTCCTATCACCAATTATAATTATTTCAGAAGCAGTGGCATTTCCATTGTATAAACTTGTGTATAATTTCTGTATACACTTTTCCCTCGACATTCGCGGATTTGACACTCGTAGATTTGATATTCACGCTTATAATATAAAATTTACAAATGAATGAAATATATTTCAGATAAGTAGTCTTGAAAAATTTGAAAAAATAATTTATAATTGTAGCTTTTAAAGAAAGATAATGTGAGTTAAAAAATACTAATTGGATACACAAGACAGCCGAGCTATGATTTTTCAAATTCGAATGTTAATTCACGAGTTATAGACTTAGAAAGAACCCATCATTTTGGATTTCATGTCGAGAATTCTCTAAAGAAAATAAAAATTAACAACTAAACAAGCACAAATTACAAAAAATGTCCAATCTTTCATTTGAAACATTTTCCAAATCCGACCACCCAGTTCAGAACGTAACTCCCGCGAATGGCGAGGGATAAGTGTAATTGTGTTAATGTGTAAATATAATATACCTACCTATCTATCAATTGTTAAATATAAATAAGATAATATAGGAAAAGGAACAAACATTGGTTGCGATATTTATTTTAAGTCGTTTTTGTTTTATTTAACATTTAACCAATACATTACCAAATTACCACTCAAATAAAATCAAACTTAAGACTTTTCCGTGTTTACATATTACATTTATATGGTATATTCTTTTCTTTGATTTATCGACTTCGCGACATTATAGAAAAAAAACAGCCGGAAACTACTGAATGATAAAGATTATTGTTTTGTAACGGTGGTAATTTTATTAAAGAAAAAATGTGAAGGATCTATTATACTCCTATGTATTATAATTTTCCTTCTCATTTGATTTTGGGTTATTTTGCAGACGATTTTGGATACTTTGATTTAATTCTTGTATATAAGCTCGTAATGAGAATGAGTAATATTATTGTGAGCAAAATAGATGATAAGTGCTGAGAAGATTACTTATTATTGATCATTTATTGCAAAAATGTTCCACGCGCCTCAATTTTGAGATAATTTCTATATAATAAATTCCTGTGCAGCAATCAACTTACGCTTATCAAAATTTCACTACGTTCGTTCGTCCTATGTGAATTTGTATGCCCGTCCACACGTACGAATGCTACCGTTTTAAATTTAAACCGGAATAACTTCCACGATACTATTTTCCTTCTAGCATACTATACATGTAAGTCTACAATAATTTTTAAAGTTTTCTTCAATAGGAAAAATTTGTACAGTGTACAGACAAAAACAAACTATTCCAGAGAGAAAATTACTTGTAGAGAAAGAATTTCCGTATAATCTTTCATTAGGTAAATATCATCTTCATTATTTCTATTAAATTGAATGTGCAACATATTCATATTTCTAATTTATAATCAGATATCCACGTATATGTCCTAGTACGTATAGTAAATGGTTAATACACCGTATATAAATTATAAATATAGAAACTGTGTTTTCCATTTCGGATGGAGAAAATCCTTGTAAGGAATATTTTTTTTCAACAATTTTTATTCTGCATAATCTTAGTATTATAGTATTTTCATGTTTTATATATAACTTTTCCATATTAGAACATGGCTTAAATCTGTTAAGAATATATCCTTCTAACGATGCATTTAATTTACCTCTGTATGCCTATGGAAATGATATAGTTGCAATAAAGAGAAGAAAAAATTTTGTATTATTTACCCGCATATGAGTAGATGTGTGTGTATTATACAATTTATTTAGAAGTTTATTGTATAAAGAAATGAAAATAAATATATTTATATTCTTCTACAATTTCCTTGGAGTTTTTATTTTTCTTCGTAATTATGCAAAGGAAGTTTCTCTACATTTCAGATTTTTAGAAATTAAAAGCCGTACCCTATATTATAAACACGTTTTAAATTTGAGAATTCATTTATTACTACTGTATAAACTTTATCTAAGGTGCTAGTAGTATCAATTATTATGTGCAAAATGCAATTAATTATAGGTCAACTATAGGTCGATTATAAACGCCCTATCAAAGTACTTCCATCTTTTCAATTCTCTTGCAGTATCGTGTTGTCTACTAAGATATTCTTATAATTTGCCTGTTGTTTACCTGAATACCACGTATATCGTTTTAGCTATATTTAATTTCAAGTATATAGTAATTGTCACTGGTAGTCACAGTATTATAGTCATCCTTAGTAGGCCGTCCTCAGTGCTGGCCAAGAATAAAGCATCGTCGGTATGACATTAGCGGTT
Source organism: Symmerus nobilis (assembly GCA_027564815.1). Taxonomy (NCBI): domain Eukaryota; kingdom Metazoa; phylum Arthropoda; class Insecta; order Diptera; family Mycetophilidae; genus Symmerus; species Symmerus nobilis. The sequence goes on from JANTOP010003306.1 coordinate 10,697, forward strand.
TTTTTTTTGCATTAGGGTGTATCGATGGCTATGCAAATCAAAACATATATCCGAATGGAATGCAATAGCATTTTTATGAACCATAATACGTGGTCGATTTACGTCGATTTCCAAATTTTAAAGTCATTTTGTAATCTTAATGAAATGAATTATACGAATATTGAAACAACTTGTTACGGTTTGTAGAGATAGGGTTTTAGCAAAGCCGTATTAAGACATTTCCGGGCCCTAGGCAAGACTTCGACTACGGGCCCCCTCTTTGGTCACTTTGGAACTGAAATAAAGAAACAAAATCAATTTTTGATTTGTATTCTCAGTAGTTTTTGCCTATTCCAGAGCTTCACCAAAACAATTTACAAATCGTGGACAGAATTTCATGAAAAAGCTGTTACTGAGTGAATTTTATCGCTTTAATTGCATCGAATAATGAACGGCCGCTTCAGACCGGACGTTCTGTTTTGCCTTCAAGTCAATTGAAAAACTAAATAACCAAGCTTTGAGAGCATCCCCACGAACAGAATCCGCAGAGGACTAGCGTGTCTCGCAAATCCGTTTCATTGTTATGTTATATCCCTCTTATTTATGGCAATATGGCAATCAGTCTGTTGAAGTCCACTGCTGAACATAGGCCTCCCCCAAGTTTCATTGGGGGGTTATTTTTGGTCTTAATTCACCACGTTTATCAATGCGGGTTGGTGAATAATGTTGTTATGTTAGTTGGTCTTAACCTGTTATCATTGACTATTTTAAGTTAATTGACAACATGTGTATATGTTTTTTGCACACTTCCATATACAGGAGTCTTCCGTACTATACTAATGCATAGTACGTGGGACCGCCAGCTTTACGCCACCATCGGATATGACGCGGTTTCAAATTGGATCATTGTGATCATTTCGAACCTGCAACCTCCCTCTTCAAAAGCGGGTATACTACCCATTACGGCATGAAGAGGTACATCCCTCTATACATAAGAGGGAAGGAGATCCCTCTTATGTATGGTATTTACTAATTTGCATCCAACGATGCGTGGATGCAGAAAAAAATACAAACATGTTCGACGACATCGAGAATTATTGTTGCTTAAAGGCAGCTATCCGCAGAAGAATTACCAATCAGATAAAGGGAATGATTTGAGCATGGAATGAAGTCTGCCGAAGAACTGTGTTGTTTTATGCGGCTTTGCAATCCGGTATATTGACCAGATATATTCGAAGCCAGACATATTATTTGAGTCTTTGTCTTTTAAAAATGTCAATAGGTTCTTTCCAGTGAGAATAACTCAAAAATCTTTCATTTATACTACTTGGCAAGACGTAGAAAATTCGTAAAACTTGGTGGGTATTCATCAAGGAAATTTTATGTGAAATCCACCTCGCTCCACTACGCTCTTGTTATTCGTTAAAGATCTGCCAAATATTTTCCAACACTCATCTGTGCTACTTTACGCTGATGACATGAAAATCTTTAAGAATGGAAAATCGAAAGCTGATGCTGTGAACTTGCTGACGGATATGGATATGTCACACCAATGGTGTGATAACAACCACCTACCTCTTAATACTGAAAAATGTAAATGCATATCTTATATCAGGAATATAAAGGCTTTTCACTTTATTTACAATCTCAACCATATTGATCTGAGCCGAGTTTAACAATTTTACCGACTGTGAAAATACATTTGACGTTAAATTCAATTTCAATCAACAGATCGAATTGGTTGTATCAAGATCTCGTCAAAGACTAGGGTTTTTAATTAGATGCTGTTAAGAATTTAACAATCCTTTTGCGTTGAGAAATCTGTACTGTTCGATGGATGGTCAGATCCATCTTGGAATACTGTAGTTTGGTATGGTCTCCATCGTATTCAACACATATAACAATCAGTTGAATCATTGCAATGCCGTTTCGGCAAATTCGCACTTAGAATACTGTTTTTGACAAACCCGAACGAACTACCTCCATATATTGAACGTTATCAATTATTACACCTAGTTACTTCATGGAAAGCAGACATATTCAATCTTCGGTCATGTTTGTAGCTGATCTATTTGATAGACATAGATTGATTCAACTAAAACGTTAGCTACTATCGAATTTAAAGTACCATCGAAAATTTTTCGGACACAGGAATTAATTCTCAATCGCTTCTATCGTACCAATTATGGTCAATCTAATCCTATCGACTGTTATTTAACAAATATGGCGGAAACTACGACTTTGTTTTGCCGCGCGGGACTTTTAAAGATCTTTTGATTTCGATATTATGGAATGTGTAAAAGTTGCTTGACCTTAATAATTTTTGAATATTTCTAATCTTTTTTCAATTATTATATTTCCATTTGATTTAATTATATTTAATTTTTTGTTAATTTAAATTTTATTTTGATTAATAGTTTTAATGTATTCAAAAGGGGTTTTCATTCCATTAATATAAATAAATAAATAAATATCTGGGCCATAATTTGGTAATGAGAAAAGCCAATTAGAATAAATTCAGAATTTTACCATGTGTCTACAACGAAGGATATTCGACTGCCAGCCATGACTTATGGCGCAGAGACAATAACAGAAACAGCGCTAACTACTCAAAAACTAAAAGTTACACACAGTGCGATGGAATGATCGATGCTGAATATATCATCAAGGGATCATAAAACAAATTAATGAGTTCGTCAGCAATCGAAGATTACCGATATTGTGCAGCGAATGGTAAAATTGAAGTGGAACTGTGCTGATCACATTGCGGAACTTAACGACCATCGTTGGGTTCAAAACGTTATGGAATGGCGACCTAGGGAAGGTCGTACGAACATCGGTAGCCATCCAACAAGGTAGACAGACAACATAAAAAGGTTGCAATATAACTGGAAGTGGTATGCCCAGGACAGACATAAATAGAAGACCTTGGGGTATATGTTCAGTAGTGGACTTCAGAAGACTGATACATATGATGGTGATGATGATCATTCACCATAAGAAACTTTTATTTTTTATTCTTTATTTTGTATATTATACACATAAATGAGTTTTTGTTCCTATAGCTCTGTTTTAATAAATATTTGAAGGGTCCAGGCAAGGCACATGCGAAGTCTTATTATATTGTAGATTATCTGTTTTTTATGATATTTTGGTATACAGTTGAAATGTTATATAAAGTTGTTAAAACCTCCTTGCAGATATTATCAGTCAATAATCCGTCAGACATTTAAATTACACGTGTTAACAAATGAAAAACATCTCTCCTGTAAAATTCATTGTCACCGTCGCAAGTTTTGTCCGTGAATTCTCCATTCCTATAGCCCCAAGATATTAAGCTACTTAATATAATACTTGAAAAACATGTAAATGTATAATAGTAGATAAAAAATTAGAATATAAAATTGTGAACATGTGGTAGCTAAGCGTTCTGCGACAAATTTTTTTTTAAGAAACATATTTCTTTTATATCTCTCTAATTTTTTAGCCAATTTTGATAGCCAAGTTTTGGCAGTATAAACTGAAGAAATGTATCGAGATACAATTGTTTCAAATACTGCTGGCAGCATTTATGAATTAGTCACAAACAAATTAATGGATAATGCTGGAGAAATGGGTGATTTTCGGTCAACAAAATATTGGTTTTAGAAAATTAGACTAGCATTAGTTTTCTTCATTAAGAGTTGCTATTAACTTTCATGCCAACACCAGATTCAGAAACGTCTAAAATCGTATTTATTTGGAATAATCTACTTCATAACAAGGATATAGAGAAATTTATTTGAGGAATAATCATCGTTGTTTCTGACGATTTTTTCAGAGTTTACCCTCATTTGTGGCCTATAAGTAAAGATTCACCAAATTACAATTGGTCAACTATGGTAGCGAATTCTCAGTTAAGAACATTCTTAGTAAGGGAAAGAATGCTCAACACTCTTGTGTTTTATTGTTGTAATAGTTAAGGAAAATAGATTTTTGGTTTTTAAGATGTTGGAGATATTAATAGCAATTGTAATTACTTCCTATCATGCTAAATATGCATTTCGGATAATAAAGCTATAGGTAGGTATCTTATAGTACTGCACATAAAACAGATTTGGTAATTGAAAATTAAAATTCATTCACTTCCTAGCAACACAATTTATTCTACTTCTACAACATATAACGTAATCGACCATTTATATTTTAGAAACATATATTACCATTTTACAATAATAAAACAACTACAACAACATTGTAGAAGAGCTAGCTAGCAAAATAGGAAAATCTGCTAAGAAAAATTGCATATGAATCAACTGTGTAGGAATGAACTTCTGTGTGGTTTTAATTACTAGCTCGATGCTATGCATCTTGACTGGTTTCCTTCCACCATTCTCCCGTAGACACTGTATTATATACAACATATTTCATTCCTTGAATCTATTCCAAATATAATGTAAGCAGCAATGGGTATGTTAGACCGATATAGCCTTAAAAGAATCTTCCTACTCACCCACGGGTTGATAGAAAAGATGATGAAAAAATAAAATAATATTCCAATGGAGAGAAACTTATTATGTAATCGTCTGCAGAAATATAGATTCCCAGATTTTTATTAAGTTTTTTTTCTGTAGAAAAAAAGTAGAAAAAAAGAGTTTAAGCAAACGGAAGGAGGGCTCTGTACACTTATACAGCCATAATCCAGGAAAGAAACCGCCGTATCATATATAGGAACAATTATAGAAATACATATATAGATAGGTTTAGGTATAGAAAATATCCGTATACTATATTGTTAATGAAACAGATTTGTTTTTACTTATATTGCAAAAAATTTACGTTTTATGGTTGAAATTAAACAACAAGGAAAGTATTAGAGTGGGAAGAGATGATGGGGATGTGGTTCCAAAGGAGCGGAATAAAAATATACATAATAGATATATACTTGTATAGCTATAGTTCCATCTTCTGCATAATAAAATAAGGATTACCGAGTAATGATGTTGAGAACTTTTGTACGGGGTGGGGCTCAAAGTTGGTGGAAATGATTTTTTTTTACAAGAGGTTTCCTTTTTCTCTTTTGTCGACGAGAAACAATATGCATTCAGACAGATAGTTTACTTTTCAATTTCCGAACTGGTTTCGTCAACGACTTTATTAATTTTAAAGTTTCTTTTTTAAAAAGATTATTGTTTTGAAAACGGTCACCCAGTCAGTAAATTCATTTTATATACTACAGGGTAGGAAAATGAGATAATAACTATTATTATTACAGAAATATATTTAAGAAAGGTAATTTTCACTGTAATTAAAGATAGTCATGGAAGATTTGATCCTTCTTGAATAAACATGATTCTCACATTACCTGTGTTGTAGCCAAGTTCTTTTGGATAACCCCATATAAGTTCTTAGAAATTTACATATAAATTCCATTCTAATCTAATATACAATACATTAAATGTGGGGAAAATTATTCTAAAAATATATAATCCACAATAGTAAGATTCTCTTAAAGTTCCAAATTTCAAGAATCTAATTGACACAATTATGTGTGTCAAACTTGAAATACAATTTACTCCAGCTTCGAGAATAAGAAATTTCCAGAAATTTGTATAACAATTGTATTGTTTACCAAAAAATTGATCTAGCGTAGTTTTACCTTTAAGAATTCTGACAATTTTCTTATGTTAATTTAGACTTTCGTGTGCGTCGATAGTTTGTTTAGTATTTTGATGAAAATTATACTTGTATATTATTAATATTTAGAGCTTTATTTACTTATACGTGCAATTACGAAGTACAGAATAAACAAACCTTAATAAAAGGCGAAAACACTAAGCAAATTAAAAATATAAAAGATAAATCAATATGATAAGAAATTAAGTCAACAGACAAAGCCCCAACATAATGATAATTAGGCTCAATATTTGGTTTGCAGAAAAGTTTGTACGCACTTATAAGGAACACATCTTTCAAGTGATAGAAAGTTGTTTGAACTAAATATTATACTTCTAATATATTAAAGATCGCAAACCATAAATCGTATATACCTGTCCAGCTTTCGGAGTTGTGAACTTTTAAATCATACAGATATATCTTACAATTAGTGAAATTTCATTATTCCTGAGGTGTTATTACAAGTGGGTTAAAAAATGAAATGAAGGCAAAAGTTTCCCATGTACCTAATAGTAAAGGAAAGGCTTTACTATTTTTCCAAGTACTCGTATGTATAATTCCACCTTTTATATTTTTCAAACCGTATGTTATATATAATTTTGATTCTAATCTTTCCGTTTTGGAAGGAGTTGAAAATTATGTTCAACTTTGGCATAAGGTGGATACACTGTTTGGAAAACGACATCATACACTTACTTTTATTAGTTATTGGTAAGAGGCAGAATAATCTAATATGAATATTTTATGATAAAAAACACTTTATTTCAGATTATTAGAAATAAAAATTAAGGTTCTATTAGAAGAAATTTAGTTCAATAATATTTCTTTATTCATAATTTTACGAGCATGTTCTCTTCACTCTAATTACGTTTGATATACAATATATGACATTTATATAACACTAATAGTATCAACCCGTTAAAATCGACGGTATCATAATTCGTAAGAATTACTGTTTACCCTTTATTTAAGTACACGGTGTTCAGTATATGTATTAGTAAACATAAAATAAGTAAATTTAACGAAATTATAAACCTAAATAATAATAATAGTACAAAGACATTCCAAGAAAGTTTTAGTACACTTCGGGGAATTAACGAGCTTTATTGGCATCTGCAGTTAAACGACGAGATTAAATATATTTACCGCATATTAGAGAACACAAAATAGATTTTCATTAAGGAAACGGGTGGAGGGTTGAAAGGAGTGAGGGGAGCTAATGGAATATATAATAAATTGGATAATTAATTTAATCCAGAGTGAAGGAGAGTTAATGAGTTAATGAGTTAATGAGAGATTAATGGTCATGTAGAAATGGTATCAGGGCAATGTAAAGGGCCAAATTAATTTTCCTTAATTATCTTAGGGCTCTTGTTTGGATACTCGATACGTTCCTGTAAACACGCTTTTTAATCTGATACTTTAAAGTTGTCCTTTTTCTGCCCAAACTAAATAAATAAACCCACGAAATGCCCCTATTAACCCATTAACGCCTAAAACCAAACGGCTTAACCAAACTTTGTAATTTTCAGAACATGGATGCGAAATGACAT
>JANTOP010003317.1:0-17881 GCA_027564815.1 Symmerus nobilis
AAATAGCCATCATATATGTTTACTTTATCGACATAATGATTGCCAAGTCAAATGTGCAAGTTTAAAAAATGATTTAACGCCAGCTTTTTTCGATTCTGCCCCACTGTGCGACGTGGAGGTATCGTATCGAATAAGAGTTTATACGCTTTGAAATGTATTTCCCATCGTAATCATTTAAAATCAGTGGATATTGAAGATTTTCTGAAAAAGCTTCAAGCAAGTTCCAAAAGCTCATGGAAAGCTTTTAATTAAAATATTATTTAAATAATATTATTTAGCCAGTATATGGAATCTAATTTTTTTCCCAATAATCAAATTTAAATGAAATCTGAAATTCTCAGAAAAGTTGCGTGGAAAATTAAAAGCGGGGAAGAAAGTTTTACATTTCGGTTTTAAATTTATACATTTTAAATTCTATTTTCTTTCCCAATGATTTAACGTCATTGAAATTTAAAATTGTCAGAAAATAGCTAAAAAACTTCTAAAAGCTTATTCAAAGCTCAATCAGAGCTAGAGCAGCCAATCAGATTAGTCAAAAAATCGATAGTTGGATATTCTCGAGCGCGTCAGATTAAGGTATGGGGCGTTAATTTCATGCTGAAAAGTGTGCATTTAAGTAATATGACGATTTGACCGTGACGTAAGGGAGTGGCAGGGTCGCTTTGCATTTTTTTTTGCATTTTCAAAAAGCTGCCACGAGCTTGCGTCACACCCGTTTTTTTTTTAATGGGAGCTTCGTTCGAGTTTTCTTAACATCCCCTCTGAATATCTGACGCGCTCGAGTAAATTGTTATTTCCCATTTTTAACCCTTTCGTACGGTCGCCTTCACCATGCAAACCGGCAGATTAACTACCTCCGTCATCAGAGACACGTGTGGGATATACACTATCATCTAACGTCCTCGAGTATTTCATAATGACGATTTTTTTTTTACATTTTTGAAAGACTGTAGATGTAGACGCTCCCCCCACCTGTGAAACGGTATACATCATGTGTTTTTTTCTTTCTACCTTCTAATCTTCAAAATCCAATAGGTCCCCATGACGCTCGACATCCACATTTAGCGTCGTCGGCTCCCCCACTATTAATGAAGTGAATTGAAGGCAAATTATCATAAAGCCATTCATTGTTCTTGTTATCACTTTCTTGAAAAATTCATCTATTTGCTTGAAATTTTGCTTTCAATGAGCTTTCAAAATTTTTAAAGCATTTTTTTTTTTGGGAAAACTTGAAATTTCGTGAAAGGACCGATACTGGATAGAAAATGAATTTTAAAACGTAAAATATTAAGTTCGATACTTGAAGCTTTTTTTGAGCTTACAATGGACTGAGAAAGCTTTTATCGAAAATTTCATATTTTATCTAAATTTTATGAATCGAATGAAAATTCGGTTCCAAATTATATAAAATAGCGTTTTTATTTTAAGCTTTCAATGAGCTTTCGAGATTTTTTAAGCTTTTTTGTGGGAAAATATGAGATTTCGTTAAAGAGTTGTGTTTACGATAGAAAATAGATTTTAAGACGTAAAAATAAAGTTCGGAAAATAAAGCTTTCCGGGAGATTTTAAGTTTTTGTAGAGCTTTTGTACGAAATGTCTAGTTTTGGAAATTTAATATTTTTCCTCCACTAATTTATTAACTTTCTGCATCATTATATTTTTTTTTGGTTCCGAAGAAAATTATAGAAAATTCTGCACACCCTATGGAGATGTTGACCGCACCCAACCCAGAGTTGATTAAAGTATTGATAAATATTCAATAAATAAACAATATTGAAGGAATGGATAGTAGTAATCTTCTCAAATTTTCTGCTAGAAATTTTGGCATCTTTGGATTCTGACGCATCTATTATCGCATCCGGAATTTGTCGTTTGAAATCTGGAAGTTTAGAATTTAAAGTTTATTTTAAAAATTCTAAAACGTGTCTGTTTTTACAGTTATGGATGTTATAGGCTAGCATATGGTTAAATATAAATATGTGATGTGGAGCTGCACATTCGAAGTTAATCAAGGTGGCTTCCTCCATTTTTCTGACACCTTATTTGAAATTGTGATAATTATGCTTCTACTAAAACTGTACGAGAAGAGGTCACAATTACCATCACTTTCAATTTTTTCCGCTTTGTCGTATTTTTTTTTTAAGCTAACCAATTCATCCTCGTACACAATATAAAATACTCTCGTTATATTGGCCACTTAATCGTTCTTTCATTCATTTTCACCATTATTAACATTACATCGTCAACCTCATCCATTTGCTTTCCTATGTTATGCATAAAAAATGAAACTCCTCAACCCATTAATGATGCCGTTATTTGGTTGTGTTTTATTGTTTTTCATTACGATATTGTGATAGATGAATTTTTATTTAAAACAATAACCACTCAAATGGAAAAATTAAAACTGCAACAAAAATGTATTTCTACGTATACACGTATACGGAGGAGGAAATCCCAACATTTCTATACAATGAAAAGCTATTATAACTTCTCATTTTATATAATAAAAATATCGCTTTTAAAAGTATCGTTAATTCTCTTGTTCAAAGTTATGGGTATATATGGTGATATATTCGTCCTAACCGGGACTAATCTGACTGTCTGTCGCCGTTTTCTTTTATTTCTTATCATTATAAAATTTAGATGATTTCTATTTAAGGAAATGACTATACTGTCTGCTACAATTTCCGATAATTACTTCAATTTAATTTCATTCAGTTAATAATTTATTGTTTTTAATTAAGTTGGTACAATATCTCTGACATCATATGCGTCATCCGCAAAAACATTGTATATGATCTTAATAATTGTGTAATTTGCAACATCTTATCATTTAAATCAGGGCTGGGTAATCTAGAGCACGCGAATCTTATATAATTTAAATATATGATTTTTAGGAATTTCATTTACTCCTAGATTATCTCGATTTTCTGTATTGAACCCTTGGGCTAAAACTTTGACCATTCCTGAATTAAAATGAATAATTAAATTGAAAGCGAATATATTAGTACGGATCCCATCTGGGACAATTATTATTATTTTTTAATGGTAGTGAAGTCTGCGGCTAGAACTACATTTTAATTTACATGGTTTTTATTTTATTTATTCGTTCCCTTCGTTCAAGTAATCTTATATAAATTATATTCAAAGCATCTAAATTGTTTGGTCAAAGACACAATTAAAAAATTTGTTTGGGGAGATATAGTGTAACGGATGTTGGTACAGTGACGGTAATTAAAATGTTTTCATACAATATTGTCACTTTTAATTTAAACATTAATTAAACTAATACAGAAAATTACTGAATGTATATCATCATAATAGTTTTGTAATGGTTGGGGTTGCACAACTACATTAATACTGATAATACTGGTACTGGTCAGTGCTGGGTTAAGCCAGCGCGGGGCCCGTAGCAAATGTTATAAAGAGGCCCTTGGTAAAACACACTTTTACAAACGAACACTTCTCGATTTAATGTAACACTCCGAGTAAAAATCATCCGTGTTCGTAAATGATGAGTAATGTTATCCAACCATCACTCAAAGGGGAAATTTATGCACCTCTACATGCCTGATGTATTGTGTATATACGTACTATAGAAGAGCCTGCCTTGCCAGAGTGGGCGGGATATTTAAATTCTGCTTTTTTTCTTGCTGGGCGCGGGGTCCCAAAAACCGCGGGGCCCGTAGCATTTGCTACTTCTGCTACTATAGTTAATTCGGCACTGGTACTGGTATTAAATTTATTCGGCCTCCAAATAAATTCTTTAAATAACGCAAGTTAAAATAAATATAATTAGAGAGGTTAAACAAAGTCGGAAGAAGTCTGGCAGTCTGGAATTGTAGCGAAACATTTTCCTCTTCCAAATATTTAATAAAAATACCAACAAATAAATCGTATATAAAATTGATTGTATTATTATTGAAAGTCTCGTATTTTTGGCAAAATTAATAAGAATGTTTTTTGACAACTTGTTGAAGCCAAAGAAATGTGAAAATCTAGGATATGCGTGACAGGTTGAGCGGTTTAATCTGAAAGGAAACAAAACGGAGAAAAGAAACAATTATGGGAATGGGAACAAAGGATTGGATTTATTATGGTAATTAAGGTAGAGTGGTGGGCCTAAGATTTATACAATAATAATTCAAATTTACCTTTTATAAATTGTAAAAGAGAAAGAAACAATAAAAATAGATTTAAACGAATTTTATTTCGAATAAATGTCCGTCCTTTTGATAGAAATTAAAAAAATTAAAAGTATTAGAGAATTCAGAGCGGTACAAAATTAAAGAAAGCGTCGATGAAAATTCAAAAACTCGATATAATTCGAAAGAGTAAGGCAAAGATCGGAAAGAAGTCAAAAGAAAAGGCTAAAAAATTTCGGGAGTAGTCAAGGAAGAGTTGAAAGAATTGAAGAAACATCCGGAAAATTAGAAAAATTCTGGAAATTTGGCTTAAATTATGGGAGGTTAGAAAGACTAGGAAAATTCGAAAATAGTAAAATAGTAACATTAGAAAATTCGATCAATTAAAAACAAGGTACTTTTACTACTTTTTTTTTAATACTTTAATACTTCATGTGGGCATATTAAAGATAGTATGATAACATGTGGCTTGAAGGCACCTACATGTATGAAGAAGGTACACATTGCCCAAACATATTATTGTGTAACCTTGCACTACAGGTTGACCACCAGAATGTCTCTATATGAACATATACAAGTATATGTACAACTTGGCTTGGGAAACCAGTTGTTAAAATAATTGGAACTTATAGTAAAACATTGTTCAATAGAGATTGATAAAGTGGCGGAGTCATACAGTCTGGGCTTATCGATGAAACTGTATATTATTTCCTATTATATACATAAACCGGCATGCACTGATGAATCGTAGTACTTGGCTTTTTCCTCTCATAAAGGGTGTTGAATAGCTGATTGTTATCATGCTATAACGAGATAGAACGCCTAATGGCGTTCTCATATTAATCATTATTAAACGCACGATACGCATTTGGCCTCTCGTTTTGCTTTAATGAATTTAGACTAACATATTTAGTCTTACGTATAGATGAAACGATGTTTAGAGTTTTGTGTTATATTCACACTCATTAACAAACGTATAAATCTATTCGACTGCAGACTACCGTCTGCATAATCCCCCGGGTAAATTTTCGGGTAAAAATTTACAATTTCAAAGTTAAATCGTTTTACCCATATAGTTCCCGCACCACTTAGGTAGAATGGAATGCAAAGCCTTATGCGGGAGGGATAGTAATTTTTAACACTAGAAAAATTTAGCCGGTTTTCAGCAAGATAATAGACGAAGAAGACGGTAGCCTGGTTGATAAATTGAGACGTGTTGTTTAGTTATGATATTATAACAGATAGTTCGTTCTCTATTTTACTATTTTCGAACAATTAAAAACAAGGTACTGCAACTAAATACTTTTTTCCTAATATAAGGAAAGGTTAAGAAGGCAAGGAGTTGGAAAAGTTCAGATAATTTTAAGAAAATCGTGAAATATATGCAGTAGGAAGTAGTCTTAAAATTTGGAGCACATCCGGGGAAAATATCTTTTCAAATCTGGAAAATCCGTAGTAGTCGGAGTTTAACCGGAAATAGTAAACAAAAAGAGATAGTCGGGAAAAGTAGTGTAGATGCTAAAATAATTTATGAAAAGCATAATATAGAAAAACTTGTGAAAGTGTGCATAGAGTCGAAAATAGAGGCAAACAAATCGAATAAATTCAAGGAAATTCGTCGTTGGACCAGTCCGTTGGTAGAAAACTCGGGAAAAATCAGGAAACGTAGGAAATTATCAGGAAAGTGTCTACAATTGCCTACTTTTTTAATTTGTTCCCGATTTTTACTTTCCCATATTTTTCTTCTTCGGCTCTTTTCTTTCTATTACCTAATTTCCGTGACTTTTCAATCCAAGAGTCAATTCTCAAATTAATAGATTTTCCTTACTTTCCCACAACTGAACGCGCGTGACTTATTTCAGTTATCAAGTTTTTATGGACATTTCCTCAGTCTTCTGGTGTTCTGTGAGTTTTACCGACCCGTTCTGATTCCTGACAAATCCCACGTTTATTTTTGTTATCCTACTTTAATTATCTTGTTTTATCCTATATTCTCTATACACTTTTTTGACTTTTGCTGAACTTTCCTAACTTTTCCAACATTTTTTACGAATTTTCCGGTATTTTTCAATTTATTGCAAATTTTACAAATGTTAAAACTAGCCTCGAGTATCGCAAATTACAATTCGTGAGGGAATTTTGAGGTCTCGACTATCGACCGCCTGAAGGTTTACATGGAGCGTAAACGTTAAACTTTCAATTATAATCAACATTTCTATAATTCTCTGATGGATTTGAAATTAAAACTTTCAGTTGGGGTCCATTTAGGGGAGGACCTACTAGAGCTAATTAAAATAAAAACTTTAAGGGGTTATCTATAGTGAAGATGACGTCAAATATCCAATTACTTCTAGGGATTTTGGAGAATTAATTTGATTTTTTTTTGGAAAATTAGCGATTTGCATATAATTTTCTTTATTTTCCGTACCATTCCGTATTTGTGGAATTTTTCTGGTTTTCCTATATTCTCGGGATTGTATTTCTCGAGCTTATATTTCAGACAAACAGGTTCGAACTCCCTCGGATATTCAAATAGGCATATGCGGAGGTAATCCAAATAGGATGAGATTTTTTAATAGGATATTTTTAAAATTATATATTATTCGAGATAATATCCCATTCCTTTGGTAAATTTTTTTGCAACTTGGTTTATTATGGATATTTAGTGGGTTTGAGTTTGCAGTATGGAATATTTCTCGGGAAATTTATAATTGATTTGGGTATCATTTTCATTATTATCCATGATAGTTTTCAATTCACATTTTATTGGGAATGTTTTTGTATGCGGGATTGTATCGAATATTATTTCCAAATTCGTTTATATGCATTTATTTTTGATGGGATATTTTATTACATATAATTTCCGAACTTTAATTTGAATTTGCAGTGAATAAATTTCTCTTAATCTCCAGGATTTCGTATACTCTTTAGATCAGCTGAAAAATATTGGTTTATAATTAAACTTATTAAAATAAAAAGTTTAAATAATGAAGCGAGGTTGTCGTTTATATTACCGCTGCTGTATTTTGTAATCAAGGCGATTACAGCATTTTTTTTTACAAAGTAATAGTCTTCCTATAGCTTATGAAAAATACTCTGTGATAACGAGATGTTTCATCACTAAAGAGCTCGAAACTTTGATCTTATAAAAGACGCGGTAAAATTTTCTTTCATAATTTGTCTTTTATGGTCTAGTAATTTGTAAGCAAATTAGTGTACAAGAAATGATAACTTTTTTCCTAACTAAAATATATCCTAACCGGAAGCAAATATTTTTCTTTCATAAACCGAAAGAATAATAAATTAAAAATTGATCTTTGGAAATTCATTCATTTAAAATTCATCTATTTAATGCCTCAACAAAGTTGGTGCGGATGGACACCGATATAACCCCGAAGAAATGTTAAAACCACTCTGTTATTTGTTATGTTATTTTTATCATTTAATTTACTGAAAAGAGTCATTCTGAGATTTAACCATTGGCTAGATTCAAATCAATTTTAATTAACATTTAACTCATAAATGCTTAAATTCAGTAGATAGACATTCTTTCAAACTAACCCTTTTAACTTCTTACAAACTAACTGTAATAGAAAATTGTAATGCTAAATCTCAATTTCCACAATTTTCTAAAATTAAAGAAATGAGTTGCTAAAAATAAGCAAATTAATGACTAAAATATAATAAAATGTTGAAAATAAGTAATAAAATTAACTAAAATTGAATAAATAGTTGCTCAGTTTTAAAGGAAACTTATATTATACAAATACTTGTTTTAAACATGTAAATGCTAGATTTAAGCAATTATTTACTTATCATCAATAAATAATATACTCGATTTTGGTAATTGTTAAAGTATAAAATACTTGTTAAGCAAATAAAAACTAAATCGAAAGAAACATTTACTGGTTCTTAATCAATATCTTAAATTGTTTATCCTGGCAATTAGGCAATTACATTCTTCAAGTATATTTCTATTGGTATTATAAATATTTATAATTGGCTACCATTTTGCAATAAATAGTTGACGCCTAAGCGGTCTTACGAATTGCTTGTTATCATACCAGACTTCCTAATTAATTAAGTAAATATTTTTTCCGTGTTCGATGGCCTTTTGACATTTTTCTTGTAGAGCCATTATACCATCGTTTTGCCACAATTTGCGATTTCCGGCCGAAAAACTACTCCAAGTGGTTTTGCAGGTTTCTCTTCAAACTTGTTCTACTCCAGCTAATTGCTTCTTGATGATTGATTAATTAAAACGGGGTTTCCTCAATTGCTTGCTTTAGTTTTATAAGCTTTTGGAAGTGGAGATTAGAAGAAATCGTAGGTAAAACAAAAGCCTTTCGAGGCGAGATCAGATATACTAATACCCTCTTTGCACATCATCCAATCTATAGGATAAGTAGGAATATTAGTAGTGAGCCTAGTTTTAAACAACATCATTATGAACTGTCGTAGAATTGGCTTCTTGTAGACCCAACGAATAATGTTCAACGGCTTTACAGGTAGCTGCTTAGCTGCTTAACAACTTTTATTAGTATTCTACACATTATCTACCGAACCAGACTATCGAATGCTTATTTGATGTACACGAAAAGCATATTTAAGGGCGACTACTGTATTAATCTATAAAAGATGGGCTGGACCAGCATGTTCCTTACTGAATTATTTCTTCCTCGTAGTTATTCCTTCTAGTATGACTACATTCTTTAGAACTATTCAATATCGTGCTTATTGACTTATTGGGGACTGCGTTACTTGGCATACCTTTCTTGATACTCTGGATACCGATTGGGCTGCGATCTAGGTCTAATAAAGGTTTGTTAAAGACTTGAAATCTTAGAGTTCTCGATATATCTCTAGCCATCTCCGTCGGTATTTGGTTTCTGTCTGCTGGTTTAAGGTATAGATTTAATTTGCTCGATCGATGTCGTTATGACATTGAAAAGATTGGAAGACATTTATTCTATAACCATTCTGGCTTTAACGAACTGCTTTTACTGCTGTGTTTCGAGCAATCCCAATGCTTCGATTTAAGAGCTGAATAAATGTGCCCCACCATTATGTCAGAAGTGGTAGACCGAGTGTATTCTCAATAGCTACGGGCTGGCCATCAAAATACAAGTGGCAGTGAGTGAACCAGACAAATTTGTTTGTACAAACTTGAATTTTACTCCCTAGTATCGTTCATGCTATTTTCCCTATTCTGATGTAGTTTCCTCCACAAAGACTTCGAATCCTCAGGTATTTTGTATACTCTCTTGCCTTGGACTAGAAACACCTCTTCGTTTCGAAAATGTGTACGTTCCTAGAGAACAAAATACAAATATTTACTCTTAAATCATTCTTGCACCATCCTTCACCAAATTTTCGGCACAATCGGATGCAATAGGATGATGGATAAAGAGGTAATTGTATATAGACTATTTCGCTACACAGTCATACCACTGTCATTTGGAATTTATTTAAGGTCGTCAATCAGAAGATCGTAGTATATAAACCAGAACTATTAACCCTATTCTATAGCTATACTACTAAGTTTTCAGTAATACGGAATCTGTAATATCCAGAACCATGTAATAACCATTTAAATTATCTCTCCTAATTCATATTTTCTTTATTACAGGACTTCCTGATCCATTTGCCAAGGTTTCGGTCGATGGTACAGGTCTAGTTTACACAACTGAAGCACAAAAAGCCACACTAGATCCAAAATGGAATACTTATTACGATTTGTGTTTGGGCCGAGGTGATGGCATCACATTGACCGTTCTCAATCAACGAAAGATTCATAAGAAACCGGGAAGTGGTTTTATGGGATGTGTTCGAATTGTTGCAAGTACAATACAACGATTAAAGGATACAGGATGTAAATATTTATAGAGATTAAACTTCCACACTTATTTAATCGATTTAAATTTCGTTTTAGATCAACGACTTGATTTATGTAAATTATCACCGGACGATCAGGAACCAGTTCGCGGTCAAATAATTGTAAATCTACTATCAAGAGATGGTATGCCAAATAGTAGCGGTAATCCGTTAGCAATTGTTAGTCCGGCTGGTGATTTCGTTCAAGGTCCCACTTCGGATGATGATGATGTGGATACGAATGAAAATAATGATGGTAACGAAAATCAATCATCGAAACCGTCTAGAAATATTGATTTACCAACTGGTTGGGAGGAGCGTCGGGCTAATAATGGGCGAAGTTATTATGTAAATCATTTGACCCGATCAACACAATGGGACCGGCCGACAGCAGTTAATGGAAGTAATTCGGGGAATCAAGATACGACCGGTGATGATGTAACAATTGTACCACCAGCCGGTCCATCCCGATCGTCCACATGTAATAATTTATCCTCAAACAATCAATTAGTTAATCATAATAGAAGACATTCCTCTGAGGTTTTATTAAATGTAGTTAGTAGTACACCGAATCGATCCACTGATAATAATAATGGTACTTCGGCTGCAACAAAACATGATACAAAGAGTCCATCGGTTGTACAAAATCATAATAGTGTTGTTGTTAGTCCGAATAGTATAACTGTTGCTCGAGAAGGGAGTAGAGAGATGAATTCTAGTTCAGCGTCACCACAACAACCGATCGCAATCGTTAATCCATCCCAACAAATTTCAAATCTATCGGCAACCATGAACACAATAACAATTGAATCCCCAGTTCGTCCGAATACTGGAAATAGTAATCAATCCACACCGACAACTGGAAATAACAGAAATCCAATGAACGGCCATTCGACCAGAGAAGGTAGTTCCGGACGAAATGATAGTAATAACGAGAATAATACATCGACTCCAAATAATTTAAATGGCAGCCGTACGGAATCGTCTGGTCGACCATCAACCCGACGTTCGGCACGTAATCTAGAAGAATCGTCAAGACGTCGTTCTTCACGAACCGCTCGTCACGGTGCCCAACAGAATGGTTCGTCTGGTGTTCGTACGAATGGTTTGGCCGTTCGACAGCCATTAGATTTACCATCCGGTTATGAGATGCGTACCACCACCCAGGGTCAAGTTTATTTTTATTATATTCCTACCGGTGTCTCTACATGGCATGATCCACGAATACCCCGAGATTTAGATTCGAATACGTTAGCATTAGACTCGTTACCGTTACCAATTGGTTGGGAACAACGGACAACGGCATCGGGTCGTGTATATTTTGTTGATCATAATAATCGTACTACTCAATTTACCGATCCACGTCTCAGCGGACATGTGATTAATTTATTGCGACGGCAGGCGGCCAATCGAAATGCTGGCACAACGAATGAAACCATAATTACGCCGACCCGTGTGACAAATGTACCACCCGTACCACATCCCGAAACCATCCGTCCAAACATTGCTCAACCCCAATCGATGCCCGATTTACCGCAAGGATTACTTGATGGTGCCGATCTACTGCCAAAATATCGTCGTGATTTAGTTGGTAAAATTCGTGTTCTCCGGTCCGATTTGCAAGCGCTGCAACCTCAATCGGGACATTGCCGTTTTGAGGTGTCTCGTGCCGAAATATTCGAAGAAAGCTACAGACTGATTATGAAAATGCGACCAAAGGAAATGCGTAAAAGGCTTATGATCAAATTTCGCGGTGAGGAAGGTTTGGATTATGGTGGTTTGGCCAGAGAATGGTTACATTTATTGTCACGGGAAATGCTTAATCCACAGTATGGACTATTTCAGTATAGTCGAGACGATCATTACACTTTACAAATTAATCCAGATTCGGGTAAATTATTAAATCGGTTAAGAGAACGAAATTTAATCTAATTTGTAAATCTCTAATTACAGGTGTCAATCCGGATCATTTATCATATTTTCATTTCGTCGGTCGTATACTTGGCATTGCTGTATTTCATGGACATTGCTTGGATGGTGGTTTTACAACACCGTTCTATAAACAAATTCTCGATAAACCGATTACTTTAAGTGATATTGAAGGAGTCGATCCCGAATTACATCGTAGTTTAACGTGGATTTTGTAAGAGATACATTTCATCTATAATCATAATCATTGTTCATATGAAATATTTTAAATTTTACAGGGAAAATAACATAAATGGTATCATCGAATCAACATTTAGTGTGGAAAATAATAGTTTTGGTGCATTAAAGGTGCATGAATTAAAACCGGGTGGTGCTGCCGCTATTGTTACCGAAGAAAATAAAAAGGAATATGTTAAATTGTACGTAAATTATCGATTTATGAGGGGAATTGAACAACAATTTTTAGCATTACAAAAAGGTAAATGGAATTGGATTGTAGTAAGGTTGTACTAAGGTTTTTTGTGCCCGTATTTTTAGGTTTCTTTGAAATTATTCCGAAGCATCTCTTACGACCATTTGATGAAAGAGAATTGGAATTAGTTATCGGTGGCATTAGTAGCATTGATGTTAAGGATTGGAAGGAGTATACTAGACTTAAACATTGTACGGCTGAGACGACACAGGTTCAATGGTTTTGGCAGGTAAATTAACGGATAAACATTATAATTACGTGTATTATTATTAATTAAATTACTTTGTACCAATAATTTATTATCGAATATTTGAAATGTTCTAAAATTACAATGGAAACGGCAGTGAGAGTTTATACATCACTACATTTGTAGAAACTATTATAAACTGCAACTCCTCTGCGGTGTCTAACATCTAATAGGGTTCTTTTCCAACTTCACCTTCAGTTTTTGGAGTGACCTGTCACCCCTATTTTTTACCTTGTACAATGGAGTTACTCAACAAGTTGACAATTCAAACTTTCAGTGAAAATTGGGCCCTATAAAGCCTGTAACATGTATATTAAATAACAAATGCAGGATACAAAATTCCATTAGTCCAATCCTTAGTCGTGTGAATCTTATATATTCCAAAATTAATTCGTTCATAAACAGGGATGAATACGCTCCATATGCTCAAAATCTTTCGTGTTGCGGACGTCATGCACAAATGACAGGGCGTATTTCTTCTGTTTCCTACCGGCAGAGTCGCCCACTAGAGCACACAGCCCCCAGTGCTCCACATCACACCACCACTTCAAGAATGATTCAAGTTACAGAGATATTTTTGCATGCTCGATAAAGCCTACCAACTGACGCAAGATATCTCACTGCCTGCTTTTCAAATCATCCATCAGGTTTGAAAAATTGTCTACAAAGTTAAATTTAGCCCGAACCGAGGAGAATTTTGAGCACGAGAAAAGCAAATGATCGTTGTCCTCGATGACAAGGCACGAAGGAAGCATAGAGGACTTTCCTCAGCTTTAATCTTGTACAGGTAGGATTTGTTGTATGAGTGATTTGTAAAGAGACGGTTCAGGGTCTTAATCTGATTCGGTCTCCACGGCATATTTGAGAACCATGTAATTGGGTCTACTCAGGGGAAAATTTTTGCAAAGAAGAAACCATTTATTCTAGACCTAGCTTCGAAGTCTTTTTGCCAAAGGCGCCACACCTCTGCCTTTATTTCAGAATAGGCCTCGTCAATTGGAAGCTCAGTCTGAGAAATTTCGGCCTCCATCATAGCTTTCCTAGCCGCTGAATCGGCTCTCTCATTTGCCTGTAAGCCGCAGTGGCCTGGAACCCAGATGATCCTGATTTCACAGCTCACTGCTATCATAAGATCATTTATCGCTTTCATGAAGTTATTGCATGATTTGTTTGCTATCGGAACACAGCCACTAAGGCTGTCCGTTAAGATCGCAACTTTTTCTAGCTTGCGCTGTTAAGTCCATTCTATTGCCATACAGATGAGTTCGGCGCTGAACGAAGACATCTGTCGCATAATTCGTTTAGTACGCTCTGGTGACTCCGGAGCGGAAAAATCTAGGCACGCCATACTTGCTGTCGTATCTGATACCGAGGCATCAGTTGTGAGGATGTGGTAGCCGTCCAAGAACAGCCTGTGCATCCGCTCTTTATACAAAAGGGATACAACATTGCGTGGTGCGGAAGGATTTTTAAGGCCTGAGGTGCCAAAGAAGTTGGTTTCGATAATCACATTTGCCGGAAGAAAGGTCTTACGGTATTCAGAGATCTTTAGTAAGATGTGGCTAAATTTCTGATATGCTAGGTCATAGTACGTTCGAACCGTCCCACCAAGGCTTAACATCTGCTTCACAAAGTCTATTGAATTGAAAAATTTTGCATAGCTCCCTCCCAGTTAGGTACAAAGCTCTAAACCATGGAGGCAGTTCGCCCGAAAGTGATTAGATTGCCTGAGACGGTGTGGAGGGGTTAAGTCCCAAACAT
This sequence comes from Symmerus nobilis, assembly GCA_027564815.1. Lineage (NCBI taxonomy): Eukaryota > Metazoa > Arthropoda > Insecta > Diptera > Mycetophilidae > Symmerus > Symmerus nobilis. Next base: position 14,429 of record JANTOP010003317.1, read on the forward strand.
TTTCTGAGCGCTGCATTTTGAATCGTTTCAATTTTTTGAGTGGCACACTTTGACGCATTTAAAGTCGAGGACCTCGCATACTCGAGTTAGGACCTAAATAGGGCCCTGTACAGATTTATAGCTTGTTTGGGGTGTAGACAACCTCTAGCAGAGCCTAGCATTTTAAACAGATTCAAAGCACGAGCCACCGGACGAATGGACTCCTTGAGATGTTTCTTGCATGTCTGATTGTTACTGCCCGGTAAGCACGAGTTTAGCGAGTAGGAGTTTAATGCCGTTAAAAAATTCTGTGAGGCTATAGTAGAAAGCCCTCTGAGCATTTGGTAAGAAATTTTATCTAAACCAGAAGCTGATGGCATTTTCTTCCCTTTTTAAAAAACTTTGGAGTTCTTCCTCGCAAGACTGTCCTTGGCTGTGTTAGAGACAAGAAAGTTCACCTGACCAGGAGTTGTAAGAAGACTTTATCATTCTTGTTGTCCTAGTTACTTTTCTGCATTGTAGAGCCGTCGAATTGTTTATAGTTCGCCAATATTTATTTGAGGTCCCATCCTTATTGAGCCTATTGAGGAGACTCCGCCCTCCACGACTCTCGTTTGGCATCATTTATTTTTTTGGCCAGGATAGCTTTTGCCCTTTTAAAGGCTGCTAGCCTTTCCGGACATGGACAGGTATTGAAATTACGTTCGGCAATTTTTTTCTTACGAAAGAGACAGGATAAGGCTTCATTCCACCACGTTTTAGGTATAAAGTTAGAGCTTTTAGTTTTTATGGTAGCATCTTCCATTAAACACCGTAAGGTATTCTCTAGTTAGGGCATCAATCTCCGAAACGCACGAGGCACTTGCCAGACTCCTCATCAACTCTTAACTTTTTCAATCATCTCGAAAATACTACTAAGAAAATGTTTATAGTTCAATTCCTATTCTTTAAATAAAATGAAATAGTCAGTTTTGAGCAGTCGCGTGCGGCCAATATCTCCATAAGAAGTGCAGAATTTTGAAGAACTTAACACCTTCTTTAGTTGCATTACATTCTTTACTTATTACACTTCCAATCGCTAGGGCGCTATCTACAGAAAGTTTATATATCTATGAGGACCTAATTAATGAAACATAAGAACTGGGATTAATAACTGGGAAATAATCAATTTAATTTTACCGAGACTTCTCACTGAATTTTTTAATTTTTCTGGTAATTTTCCGACTAATTTTCTCCTTACTTGGACTGTTTACCGAATCATTCTGATTTTTCCCGCACTTTACTTTCCCTAATTTTTTAAATTTAAAAAAAAAAAACGTCTTGCTTATTATCTAGTTTTTTCAACTATTTCGTCCGAACTTCTTGTCCTTTTTGTCACCATACAGGCATTAACCATTTTTTACTTATATTCTGACTTGTTATGGCCAAACTTGGAAGATATTGAGTAATGGGTCACATTCGTCCCGTTATGGCAGAAATAGAGCACGAAATGAAACTGTAGAAACTCACCAAAAATTGGAGTTCAATTGCACAATTCCCTAATTGTGAGCCGTAAGATGGGCTAGGGGTGATTGTAAGGATTCAAATTATTAATTAAAATAAATGTATTCTTAAAAAGTTTTCTTTCGACTTGGCTAATTAATCAATTTCCATTTCCTCCTATTATTGCTACCATTTACTACGACAATTTTCGGGACTTTTACTCAATTGCGTAATTTTCTCTGATTTTTTGGGCCTCTTCTGGACCCAAATGGTCCGAGGAAAAATCAGAAAATCCAGAAATTTGGAATAAAACCCGAAAAGTACCGATAATGAAGGGGAAAGTCATGAAAATGTTATTAACAACTCGTTTAAAGTTGATAAAAGTCAGTGAGGGGATACGGAAATGGGGAAAAGGTTTAAATAGTTGGTAATCAGTAAGGAAAAGTTTTGTAACGTATGGAAAATTTCAGAGAGATCCAAAGAAAAACAGGAAAATATCTATGGATGAATATGTAGATGATTTTCCATCCAATTTTCAAGATATTTCTTTATTTATCAAAAAAATCTTTAAATTTCAAGGTTTTTCTCAATTTTTATATTTTTTATTTTCAAAATTTGCGAAATTTTATTCATAAAATCCAATTGGATGCCAACATATCAATTTTCAAGATTATAAAATATTTGCTTATAATTCTCATGAATTTGGGAACCATTTAATAGATACACTGAATTTCCCAGAAATTTCTCATAAATTTCAAAAATCTAAAACACAAAATTGTTCTTAATCGAATTATGAAGAAAGTAATTTCTCATAATTCCAAAAAAATCAACTCGTAAATTTTGATGGGCGATTTTCGCCGAACTTTGATTTTCTACTTATATTTTTTTTTTATTTTTCTTAATCCCTGCTAACTTTACTCCATTTACTGAAGTTTGTCTGACATTTTCCCACCATTACTAATTTTCCCGACTTTCTTCTTATTTTCCTATATTTTCCGGAATTTTTCAGACATTTCCACATACTTTCCCAATATGTTAAATAATGATAAATTTATAATTTAATTTACAAATCAAAATATAAGTCACATCTCATATAATACAAATTTGGATTCCACCTACTATTAACAACTAACAATTAGCGTCTATAAACTAAGTTAATAACTAGGTAGTTAGTTACTTAAATTCGTTACGAATTTACTCAATATAATTATTTTGATTTTGTTGATGATTAATTTGACCACTCAAGCCATGGTCAATGCTACATGGTTTTTGGCGCTAGTTTTTGCCTTACGTATTTATAATCACTCTGCCAGCATTAAACAATTTTTTTTAATTTTAGATTGTAGAATCGTATTCATCAGAAATGCGAGCCCGTCTCCTGCAATTTGTAACCGGATCATCACGTGTCCCACTGCAAGGTTTCCGGGCCCTACAAGGTTCAACTGGTGCTGTTGGTCCTCGACAATTTACATTTCATTTAACGGCCGATGTACCAACTCAAAATTTACCAAAAGCGCACACATGCTTCAATCGTATCGATATACCGCCATATGAAAATTATCAATTAATGTATGATAAATTAACGCAAGCGGTTGAAGAAACTTGCGGTTTTGCCGTTGAATGATTTGTTGCACGTTCAAACAATCAATTTAACGAGCAAATAAAAATCACTTCTATTACGAATGACATTTTACAATTTTTAATTTCAATTATATGTTAAGCGATAAAACAAAAAAAAATATCATATTTATTAAATTCTAATTCAATTTTATTTTATTTTATTCATTATCTAATATGAATTTAAAACAAGAAAAAATACAATAAATTTATTATCATTATTTATCAATCGACAATAACAACTATATTACAATGAAGAAAATCTAGCACACACAATCAATTTAAAATCTAATTTAACAGTTAGTCCTTAATTTAATTAATAATATTCATTATAATTAACAAAATTAAAAAAAAAAACGATTTGCGTGATATTAG
>JANTOP010003328.1:7092-17878 GCA_027564815.1 Symmerus nobilis
AGAAATTTTTGCTCAATAATTTTAAGAGTGGGATGAACCCTAACTATATGCAATAAATATGCTGCCTTTTCATATCCGGGACATTTTTTAGCACGACTCTTATTTTTCGATGCCGTCACTTCTAAATGGTTTACCCGGTATATTGAAATGGGTACATTTTATTTTAACCCACCTAATTTCCCCGAACTTTCGGCACAATAGGAGGCCTTCCTGTTTTCTTTTAGTAATGCAGAATGCAGATAAAGAGATTATTGAAAGGAAATTTATTTCCCTTTAAAAATTCATTTATGACTTTCCTTGATTATCCTTAGCTCTTCTCCTTGTAGCCATTGTTAGGCTTCAAACTCACTATCTTTATGGTAGCAGTAGCATTATTATCTTTATAGCAGTAAAAATTTTCTAACGACATTTACAATGATCTGTTAGGGTCAAACCTCCCGTAACATTTAGGGTCAAACCTCCCTAGATGGACAATTTGTAAACCAATTTTTGAAAAAGTGGTTATATAATAGAAAAATTATTATGCGCTTCCTCGAATTATTTTTTTAAACTAGAACAAGTAATATTGGACATGTATCTTACAGAAATAGTTATTTAAAATTGACTTAATAGATTACAATACTAGCTGGAAATTAACAATTTTTTACTTACGTTTTTTATGACGAAAATGAACTACATTTATAACAAGATTTTGAAAACTATTATTGACGAAATTTTTAATATATAAGAATTGTTGCAAATCCAATATGGTCAAACCTCCCGTAGGGTCAACCCTCCCTAATTGTTATTAAAAACTCACGCGTGCACATATTTAAAGTTTAGTTTTCGAATTATAGTGAACAAATAAAATACCATTAAAATTTTAGGCTCAACACTACCATTCACATTTTCATACCTGATAGATTGTCCAACATGTACATTAATAACTTCTGGGTCCCGTTCGGTTCATTATAGATTGACATCACATCTTTACCCAACGGATTTCCGTGTAAGCCCAATATTTGTAAATGAAATAACTTACCAATTTCATATGGTAACACACGTAATAAATTATTGTTTAACAACAGTTCCCTTTAATGTAAAAAATATGATTTAATAACTATATGAAATTTAATTTAATTGAATAGACGGTTTTACCTTAAATGAATTAATTCACCTAATTCGGCTGGTAAACTCCTCAGCTTATTACTTGAGATATCCAGCGTCCTCAAATTACTTAAGTTACCAATATCGGCCGGTAACCGTAATAAATTATTATCGTTCAAATAGATGGCAGTTAAATGTTGTAATTTCCATAATGTCGGACTTAAATTTCGAACATTTCCTGCAAAGGAAAACAGATTATTTTAAATGTAATTCCTTGTATACTAATGTCATGATATGCGGATATGCGGACACAGCCCTGAAATCTTATATATCAAAGCTATTCTAAACATATTTGAATTAAATTGGGAACATTCAACTTTCAGTTAGTTTTTCCAGTTGGTGTTCAGTGTTCGAATGTTATCAAAAGTTCCGTTTTGTTCAGTTTCAAAAGATCCGCTTTTACATGTTGGACTATAACATGTTCCGACAGAATTATTTGTCAAGTACATGAAGTAAAAAACCCCAAAGATCCCGAAAATACCTACGCGCATTACAGAATATTTGGTTACAAATACAGGTTGTATTTTAATTATAACATACTGGATTTCGAGCTTTTTTAAGGGTGAATGTATGCAGTCGTAAATTGCCCCTTTTAATTGACTTGACCCTTACATAAACCTGAACTAGCAACTAAGCCTTCAGCAGGTCGGTCACAACTCCTAAGATTCCTAAAATTGAGAAAATTACTTCTATTTGCAGTAGACAATAAAATCTATATACAATATTTATAATCAATGAACGATATGAGTACTATCCATTATGTTGAAATTAGCAACCAGAATACGATTAGATTTATGTTTATGATTTTTTGGATTAGACATATGCTATGGCGACTGTTTTAAACAAAATTTAAAGGCGCTTATCGCTGACAAATTTGTCGAATTGGATCAGTTGGCCAGTAGGTTTACTCTTTATCTTTAGTTGTTTTTAGAGATGGGACATATATTGATTTATTCTGTGTCAAAAAGACCATTTGCAATTCCAGTTGATGTTGCAGGAGTCTATTAGCATTCGAAGAAAAGAATCTAAGATCGTTGGTTACTCTGCTGCCTAGTGATAGCTCCCTGAGTTCGGTACTCTAATTTCTGTAAACGATAATCAAATGCATTCAGCTTTTTTATAGTCAATTGAAGCTTTTGGTTTATACTTCCATTCCCAAACCAAATTAATATCTTTAATTAACACTTAATAAATTTTCTATACAATGTTCTATAATTAAGTTGTAATTGTTCTGTTACAATTGAGTTAAAAATACATTTATATGGAACTCGTTCTTCTATTAAAATGAAATTACCTGTTATCTCAACACCATTCCATGATGATTTTCGGCCGGCAGCAACATCTTCCGGTGACATAAATGTTTGTTGTCGTCCATATTTGTCTTTGCTACGAGACATTTTGTAGACGTAACCTAAATTATGTAGATAAACAATCAGCCTTGAATAATTATATATAATATATATAAAAGTTTAGTTAAGACTATGCTTAGCTCCTAATTAATATAATCCTTAACATGACTATTCGTCCCCCGTGTGGGAATATTCTTCCAGTCTTCCTAAGAAATTGGAATTTCCCCCCAAATTTTACAATCTATAACTTTTGTAGAGCAAAATTTAATTAAAAAACCCCTCCTAAAAAACTTTAATAAATAAATAAACTATCTGTGCAACGGACAACCGTCCAAATCTCTAGAGATAAAGCACAATTGCCATCCTATAATAAAATGGATAAATTCAATACAGAAAGAGAATATAATTTGAAAACTTGTTTTTTATACTGACATAAATTATTATGTACTAGTGTGGGTGGAAAAACTTCAATAATTTGTCTATTTCTAAAGCGATTTCTTAAAGTATTATAGATCAACTTTAGAATTGCAGATAAATTCTGTAAAAATTGAGATATAAGATCTGAGAATTGCAGATAAATTTGTTCACGATTTTTGAGATATTTTGAATAAATCGAACTTCAACGTATGTGTTATTTAAATCAGGGATACTCAGGTAAAATTGCTTCAGGGGTAAGAAATATCTCGAAATTATTCGTTAGCGCGTTCTGAAAATATCATACTTATAAATATTAAATCAACATTAAAAAATTAAAAATTATACAAATCAATGTAAATCGTCGCATTAAAATAATGATTAAGACCCTTATAGTTTGCTTCCTTAAAATCAAACTCGTAGGAAGGAATATCGTCATCAGTCGCATCATATTTGGTGATTAATTTAACATCGATAGGATAATGATAGCGAACAACTTTTTAAAGAGGGAAATCGCTCTTCCTAAGGCTGACATCATCAGGGCAACTTGACCAAGCATAATCTAGAATTCGACCCTCAAAGTTAACCACCATACGTAAATGAAAGTTAACCAACCATATGTAATTTTCATTAAAAAATTCAGCAGGATGACAGAGTCATTCAGCCAAGTCTCGCTAAGCACTATTGCATCATAATTTAATGCGCAAACATTAAGGCTAAATTCATTAACCTTCGTCCTTATACCCCTTACGTTCTGATAATAAACTGTGAAAAGGTTATCGTTGGGTATATTTGTGGACAAAACAGTTTCATCATTTCCTACTAAATTCGTCGGATGATAAGATATACTATCAATGTTCGAAAACAGTTTGTCATAATCTGCAGCTACTGCTTGTTCAGAAATGCCTAGTTTTTTCTGCGGCGTACAAAATCGCACATTGCAATCCCATCAGGCCAGAAATCTGGAAAATAAATAGACTGGTAACAATGTTCAGGAAGTCCAATTTTGAATGACACGTAACGCAACGAGTGAAACGCATGTGAAATCACACGAACGAGGACAGTATAAATGGATGCTAAACGCACATGGGTCAACACAAAGTATAGATGATAAATATAGAGCAACATCAGATGAGACCGTATTTGCATGCATATATTTTACGAATACCCATTTTGTAGGAGCTGCTAATATTAATTTATGAAGAAATTTACGCCATAATTTATTAGACATGAACTGTCAAAATCAGATGGCTATTTTTCAGTCTAAGGGCGCGAACAAGTTAGAGCTCCGATAAACGATAAGCGATAAACGATAAAAGCAACAAAAAAGAAGGCAAGCATTTGTGTGGATGTGTTCATATTGGGAGCAGTGATTTCAATATGAACACCTGCATACAAATGCATGGCTTCTTTTTCGTTGCTTTAATCGTTTATCACTTATCGTTTATCGGAGCTCCAACTTGGTCGCGCCCTAAATTGTTTGTTGTTTTAGCTAAGAACTGTAAATTTTAGACCAAATTCACACAAGCCTTAGTAGTATAATTTTATACTAGATATGCCCTCCAAGATAAATTTAGAACTGGAATACAGCTGGGGTTCATTCAAGAACCCTGGACTGCAAAAGACCAAATAAGAGGACTTCTAATAAACGCATGTAAGCTAATTTACTGTACTGGGAAAGGAAGGCCAAGAGCGGCACTCCTATTGGATAAAAAATTACCTGCAATTCCTCTTACAGAATTCCTAACATGCGATTTGGCCTCGGCCATAATTAAAGTCAACACACCAACGGGGAAATCCAACGTTATAATTGCGTCAGCGTATTTCCCCAGTGAAGGAAGTGATCCAATTCTATCAGGGTGAAGAAACTGATAAAATATTCCAAGAAGAAGAATATCCACCTAATAATGTGATAATAACTCACATCATGAGATCTGGGAAAGCAGCGACACCCGTGAAAGAGGTCTTGGAATATACTATTAGAAATAATTTAGAAATCCACAATCGTTCGTGGATGTATACCAACATATAGACATGAGGGTCTGAATAGAGAAGATAAACGACTGGCATGTGTCTGTGGAACCCTCTTTTTCAGATCACAGGTACATTTGCTTCAACATTGAATCCATTTCACTAGGAGAATGTGAGTATAGGAATCCCAAGCAAACTAACTGGGAACAATACAAACAATATCTCAGAGAAGAGTTAACTGAACTCAGACTTAATGTAGAAAGCTCGCTAGACGTTGAACAAATTAGTTTTAAATTAAACAGTGCCATTCTGAATTCATTCAAGAAGGCGTACCCGGTTAGGAAAATTTCTACTGCCAAGCGTAACCCTTGGTGGACGGCCAAGCTAGAAACAATGAAATAGGAAACTAGACGCCTGTTTAATAAATCAAAAAGAAGTCAAAGTGATAGGGAAAATTATCTCAAAACACTTAGGCCCGGTTTTACAATAGGCGTTCAAATCATGGTTCAGGTGAACTCGGTTCAAAACTTGATCTAAGTTCAATTATAATGAGTATTTCAATATGATTTATATTAAGTTCAACAGAACCCACTTCAAACAATTGATGCATTCTTCATTCTATTTTAAATCAACTTAATTTAATTGTCAAAATTTCAATACAAAATTTTTGTAATTTGAATAAATAGTTAATTTATAATCACATCTAGTTTTAAATTGTGGTGAAAGATTACCAAAATGGGCGATTATCGTAAGTATTATATTTACTATTTATTTTAAAGTACGCATAGAGTTATTTGGGAAATTACAATAAAGTTATCTTATTTATATCGACAGATTGGCGATTGTTTCTAAATGGATACTCTTAATGGATGCTCCGCCAGCCTCGAAGTACTCAGCTGATACCGAGAGGAATAGAAACTATTTCTTTGGAAGACTGACATCTACTTTCATGTGAGTGCAAGTCCAAATGCAAAATTCGCCACAATGAGCCGTACGATAAACCGTTCTTGTGCACGTCGCGGAATTGAAAAATTTTGATCTTCTTCCACACTTTCAGCAACAGCATTTAAGTTTTTTTTTTATTCAAATTTATTGTTAATAAATTCAATAAAAATTTACAAATTTTTAATATATTATTTGCACTTTTACGGATTTTATGGAGATTTGGAGAATCGTTTTCGTGTCAGACTCCAGTTTGTTTTTAAATTAAATAGATTGATTACTATTATTGAGCCAGATGCGAGAAATCTTAAAGTAAGAAGGACCATTTGATCTGGCGTAACAGCATGATTTCTATAAAATAAAATGTGATGAACATTATTTGATGATGAACTGAAGCAATTGTATATCCGACTTTTTTTATAATTCGCTGAACAGTTTCATTAGAAAGCCGAAATCTTATAAAGAAATCGTGTCCATCCCATCTCTCAAAATGATTTATTCTATCCCTTATAATAGGTATTCTTCTTCTATGTCTATCTACGTAGTTTAAACATTCCATAAATTCATCGTCCCCGCTAAATTAAAGTATATTATCCATGCCTACTTATTACAAATTATTTGTTACTATGAATAGTATTAATAAATTTTAATAATGATTATTAAACCACTTTCAAAAATATAATGGAATTTATTTCCATTGATCGGAGTTTAAACGGTTAATAACTAGCGTTTAAGTTGAACTCGGTTCACCCACTGAACTTGAATTGAAAAACCTGGAAAAATTTGTGAACTCGGTTTAAACTCTGAACGGAATTTAAACTCGCATTGAAAAACCGGGCCTAAATCACGCATCAAACACAATCATTAAATGAAATTTGATTTATTAATAATTTAAATGTAGGTCGGGTGTTGATAATCGAATGACTTGTGAATTACTAAAAATGTGCCGTATGAAAAGTTGACTTAGTTTGAAAATACATAAAATTGATCATGCCAATTTTCTGACATTGGCGAATTATCCAAATTATTAGTCGATGAAATTTTAAAACGGTCAGAATGGTAAGAAAAGCGTTAAAATTTTACCGATTATTAATAAAATTTTACAAAATAAAGTAAATATTATGCAAAAATAAATTGTAGATTTGTTTAATGATTTTTTTAAACGATAAAATAAACCACTTTAATCATTGCTAAAGCGCGAACGACCTTAAACCATTTACTTTGTATTTGTCGTAGCGCAAACTATGCTTTTCCAAATTACTTGAAAGTCAAGCTTGATGGAGATGAATTTAACAGTAGTTTACTTGAGGCCCAACATGAATGTATAGTAACTGTTATGTAACGAAGATTACAGTATGCAGTACACACTAGTTCTCATCTCATACTACTGCTTTCGATTCAATTCTATGTAAACAAGTACAGCTATTATATTATAAACAAATGCTTGAAATACACCCCCAATATGACGGGTTTTTTATTACTCCATTCTTAGGTCCGATTGGCAAAAGATTTGCTTCTAAGTATTCTGCAGAAAAATAATATAAAATTATATCGATAATTTAGTGGATTTAACTATGTTACTTACTGTTCCTCTTCCTCTTTCTTCGCTCGTTGTTCGGCATACTCTTTCGCATGCACTGTTTTCCGATGTTTATAGCAATTGGTACGACTCACGAATTTGCGGCCACAGAATTCACAAGCAAATTTTACTTCACCCGTATGTTGAACAATATGGGTATTAAGTAGATATTTTTGTTTGAAAGACTTCTTACAGTACTGTTGGGATACAAAAGTTTATGTTAAATATTTGCCAATATAAATAATTATCCAACTCAGAGTAGTGGCCATAACTTACCACACATTGAAAAGGTTTATTATCAGAATGTTTATTTCGCATATGATTGTTGAATAATTGTTTTCGCCTAACTGAATAATCACATAATTTGCATTTGAAATGAACATCCGAATGTGTAAACTTGAAATGACTTTTTAGAACCCATTTATTTTTCAACCATTTCCCACATTGTTCACATTGCACTTGATGCGCATGGGATTCGTGTGAAATTACATGTACGTCTAAACCTCCCCGTTGCTTAAATTGCTTCCCACATATTGTACAAACATATTTAACCTCATTTAGCTTATGATTATTATACTTATGAGTGAATAGGCGCGCTTTCGATTTAAAAAATTTTCCACAGTCCTCGCATTTATGGGTCGCTGGTGCCGTATCGGGTAAATGGTTGATTAGGTGAGCTGACAATGATGTCTGATTACAAAATCGCCGTGGACATGACGTACATGCCCATTGTCGGTCGGATTCAGATAAATGTGTCAGTTGATGGTTTCGTAGAATGGTAGGAGATCTTAACACCTTCTTACATATGGAACAAGTGAACGCATCTGGTTGTAAATGTTGAGTCATATGGTATGCCATCTTATCTCGTCTCGAAAACTTTCGACCACAACATACAACATATCCGCTTATTGAATGCATATCATTATAATGAGTAAACATCGTTGTTACACATTTGAATTCCGGGCTACTTGGTGGACAGAGGTTACACTTTAAATCATAGAATCTAAAAAATCGAAGTAAATCAAAATCGCAAAGAACATGGTATCAGATGTGCTTTACCTGCTCATTATATATATCAAATCTGGACCGCGTACAACTAGTTTGCAACCTTTGTATATAATTTTTGGAAATTCGTTCGGTTGCCATTTATGGTTTGTGTCCCTTTCAGCAAGGGGATCCTGAATAATTAAATAGACTTGTTTTTACTTAATTAATTAGTGGAAATATGAACTGTAGAAGGTTTCATGTCCCCATTTTAAAATCACCGTAAAGGGGGCATTACTTTAAAAGAGTAGAATTATTTAACACAAACATGTGATCAAGTGTAATCACACGTGATTTTATTTATGCCAAAAATTAAATTAAAAGGAAATCCGAAATTTTCGTTTAAATGTTCTGTTATGAAATCAAAACCGCTAAGTTTTATAGTTTTATAGTTTTGGTTTTAAAGTTATATATGTTAATATCTTTTTTCTGTATACTAATAATTTAACGGCATTGAAATTTAAAATTGTCTGAATCGAGCATTTAGAAACTTCCAAACGCATATTCAAAGCTTTTAATCAAAATATTATTTTATTCACCATCAATCTATTTTTTCTCCCGATAAATAAATTTAAATAAAATCGAAAAATTTCGTTAAAAAGCTCTGTGCGAAAATAAAATTTCTAAGAAAGCTTTACATGTCGCATTTAAATAAATACGTTTTGAAACCGATTTCCTATCTCAATAAATTAACGTTAACGAAATCTTAAATGTTCTGATAAAATCTCTTCATCATTTCAATGCGTTTATCGGAAGCTTTTAATTCAAACGCTATTTTTTTCATTCGCGAACCAATTTTTATTAAATTAATTAAATTTAAATGAAATGTCAAATTTTCGGGAAAAGAATGCGTGGAAATTTAAATCTCAAATAAGCCTTACATGTAAGATTTAAATAATTTCAATTTTTACGGTGTTACGACTTTCTTCCGTACATTTTATACTCTTCCCGATTTCGTACCGACTTTTTGGAATTTTAATTTTCCCCCGACTTTTTCTCTAAATTCTTCCGAATTTTGGTTCTAAAAAGCACGAAAATCAAAAATGGTGAAAAATCGTAAAAGTAAAAAAAAATAAGAAACTTCTAGAAATAGTCGGTTGTTGTAAATTGAAATTTCCAATTTCCATTCCCAACCTTGAATTAAGTTCACCTCCCCTGAACTTTTAGTTCACCCCATTTTCATGAACAAAATTAAATGTTTAATCTACTCGATTTTGAATCATTTTCAACAAATGTTTACACCTGTATCTTTAATTCAAAGATAAAAATCTTTAAGAAATCCTTCTATATTATTTTTCTTTTTACTTCTTAATAAAAAAATAATAAATAACTTCATTCTTGCGACTTTTAGAAACAATAAGATTGAATGTATGATTAGATAAAATTTAAAAATAAAAATATTCCTTTAAAAAAAAACTCGTTAATACATCATATCTAGAGATAAGACACATGGCCCATAAATCATTTCATTAGATGGACCATTCTTCACCATTTTAATGAGAAAGAAAAATAAAATATAAACCCCTTTTTACATACCAATTTTGTTTTCTTTAACAAAATAAAAATTGGTTTAACTTTAACGAAAATTAATAAACAAAACAAAAACCCAAGTTCTAGACTAAATAGTTTCATTACCTATATATAAAAAAATTAAACACAAAAGGATGGAAATTAAGATTTAAACATAAGTCAAATCCTTGAGGTAAACCATCTGGTTATCTCCTTTCTTTTAATCAATAAAAAATACAGAGTTTTTTTTACCCTAAGATATCCCACTTTGAGATTATTAAAGTGAAAACGGAATTAAAATGGGACTTAGAAAATTAATAAAACGGTCTTGTATAATCCGTCATCTAGTGCAGACTGTTTTAAAATTCGTCGTTTTGGAAGTCTGAAATTAAACCGTGTTCAGTAAAGATATAATTTGTAAACCGTCAAAAAAGTAAAGAGTACAAAATTAAATCGTCGAGAAAAGTAGTAAGAAAAATATATCCGTCATTATAATTAAAAAGTAACTTAAAGAGTTAAAAATCGAATTGATTCTGAAATATCTGACAAAAATAATAATTTATTAAAAAAAAATTTGATCAAAATTTCGAAAATATAGTTTAATTTAATTCTTTATATTAATCATTGAAAATAAACATTTTTTGAATTAAAAAAAAAACTTGTGAGTGATTTACAAAAAAAATAATAATAAATACTGTATCTGGGTGGATTTATTTCATAATAAATCGGCCCGGCAACACGGTGAAAAGTCAGATTTGTGGCGACCACGTTCAAAACGATTGAACACACCTGACTTACATTAAAATACAACCAGAAGTACCGTATTATTTTA
>JANTOP010003339.1:0-70436 GCA_027564815.1 Symmerus nobilis
TAGAATGAATCTCTGGAGGTCATTTATATATCAATCGAAAGGGAAAAATGTGTAGATTAATATTCCGAAGAGGTACCTAAAAAAACTACACATCGTACACAGGTATATCCTATATCAAAGTTGTTTTAAATTTTGTGCTCTATAAGGTGGTATTTTTTATATATATTTTTAAAGGCTGTAATTTGTGTGGCGTCACGCCAAAGTCGGCGGGAGCGTAATTTACACATGTTTTTTTCTAAATAAAAAAATTTTTCGCGGCCGTTTCCGAAAGGGTACATCTTCGGAATATTAATCTACGCATTTTTCCCTTTCGATTGATATATAAATGACCTCCAGAGATTCATTCTTGTGAACTTTTCCTAAATTGACTGTACTATTAACAGATGTTAAATAGCGGGAAATTTAAAATGAAGATCTTATATTAACATCGATTAGTAAGTTTTAATAAGCAATTTCAAAGTCGATTAGAATAAGCGAATGTCACCCATGACTACATTTTTGTGTCATTGGTAATACAGTTATGATGATGGTCTCCTTTGCCGGCGAACTGTCACTTCGTTTATCAATTCTTTGTAAATCCCAAAAAAGTTTATAGCGAATTTTTTCAGCTCGAAAAATCTTGAAGAAAATTGTGAAATTTGATAAATCGAAGACTGAAATTGAAGAGAAATTTGTATAATCGAATATCGAATTGGTAAATATTTTTTATCTTTGCAATTTGAATGTAATTTGTAGCCCAAAATTCGAATTTAAATAGAAAAATTGAAAATGGATGATCAAAAAGGTAAAGGTGGAGGCCGTGGTGGCGGAAAAGGCGGAGGTCGTGGAGGTGGTGGGGGAAAAGGCGGAGGTCGTGGAGGTGGTCGCGGTGGTGGTGGAGGACAACACCATGAACAGCGGCCACAGCAAGAACAACAGCCCTTCGAAGGTGGTCGAGGAGGTGGTAGGGGCGGTAGCGGTGGTGGTGGTGGTGGACGTGGAGGTCGAGGTGGTGGACAGCCGTTCGAACGTCGTGGTGGCGGCAGCGATCAACAAGGGCAGCAACGTGGTGGTGGTGGTCATGGAGGTGGTGGTGACCGCCAACAGCATGAACAGCGGCCACAACAAGAACAACAACCCTTCGATGGTGGTCATGGTGGCGGAAGAGGTGGTGGTCGCGGAGGTGAACGTGGAGGTCGAGACAGTCGTCAACAACCAGGGTCAAGCCAATCGACCCAAAAACCCGTTGAACAACCGCAGCGATCCCAGTCATCGTCATCGTCACAACCAGCCGATGACGTTAAGCGAGATTTCGCCAAATTGACAATCGCTAAATTCTCACCATCGCATAAGGTGTCCTTGTATCCGGTTATCGGGAATAAAGGTGCCGGAACGCGTGGACGTCGCGTCGAAATTGAGGTGAATTATCTGAAATTGCTAATCGATAAATTGATACCGGTCGCCTATCATTACGATGTCGCCATCGATCCGGACAAGCCAAAGAAATTTATGGCACCGGTTTTCGAGAAATTTCGTGCCGCCAACTTCCCGAAAGTGTTTATGGCGTACGATGGCCGAAAGAATGTTATATGCCCGACAACATTAAACTTTAACGATTCATTTTCGGCAACCGTAACGATTCCTGATGGCGCCAAAGAGAAATCATTTAAAGTGACGATTAAGGAAACGCGTGATTCGGCCGTTGAATTGTCTTCTCTCCGAACGTGAGTTTCGCCAAAACTTTTTAACCCGGAAATAATCAATCCGAACATTTTCCTTGTAGGTACCAACAGGATCGACAGTACGATAAACCATTGCGAGCTTTGCAATGTATCGATATCGTTTTGCGATCGGCTTTTATGGATAAGCAAGGAGTTTTAGTAAATATCTCATAAAATACCGATTAACGCCGAGATCCTTTATCTATATTTTCGATTCATTTTAGATTGGTCGTGCATTTTACACCGTTCCAAAGGAACAAATGAAACTGGACGGACCGTACGAGTTATGGTTGGGTCTGTTTCAGAGTGCCGTTCTCGGTTCAATTCCATACATAAACGTTGACATTGCCCATAAAGCATTTCCTATGGCCCAAAATATCGTTGACATTGTCCGAACGTTTGGTGGGGATCCGAATCGTGAATTGGATCGATGGGTGTTAAATGATTTACAATCGCATCTAAAGGGTTTGTCAATTGTGTATGGGATGCCCGGTAATCCGGGTACAAAGCGAAATATGAAATTCAATGATTTCAAGGATTTACCGCGACGATTAAAATTTAAAACTGAAGATGGTAAGGAGACGACCATCTATGATTATTTCAAGTCGAAAGGTTATACGATCCAATTTCCAAATTTACCATGTTTATGGGTCGGTAATTCGGTACGAAATGTTTGGGTGCCAGCCGAATTGTGTGAGGTGTCAGCTGGACAGGTGATTAAATAAAATATTTCTTGTTTTTCTAGAGAGTTTTTATTGAATAATGTGGGAGGCAATATTGAGTTATTATTTCATGGAGGGTGAGTTCAAGAATTCGGCTCCGTATATAAGTCTATTAATCTCGATCTGCGAGATCTCCCGGACTTTAGGGAATGCAAATAAAGTCTTGTACGCCATAATCTGGTAAAGATAGTGAACCTAAAAATGGTCTGAAAATGACTTGGTAGCTTTTAGATCCGTTCCTTCCCAATATTTTATGCTTCCAATGGAATAAATCCAATAAAACTAGAATATGAATCAAAGTTTTTCAAATATTTTATTCAATTTCCATTCAGAACGTAAAAAAGAAGTTGGAAGCCCAAACCAGTAGCATAATTCGATATGCTGCTACAAGTACCGATGTCCGAAAGCAGAAAATTGAAAATATGTTGAATCAAATCCAACATAATAAATCGCGTGTCATTCAACAATTCGGCTTACAATTGGCCACCGAATTTTCAAAGGTGCCCGCCCGTCTATTAGACCCGCCAAAATTAGAGTATAAAGATAACAGAACAATTGTACCTTCAAATGGTGTATGGCGACCTGACGGCTTACTATTCCTAGTGCCCGTCAAATTGGAACGATGGACCATTCTCGTATCCGATAATCGGCTACCCGATAATTGTGTATTTGATTTCGTTGATATGGTCCTGAAGATCGGTCCATCATTGGACATGACAATTAGCAAAAATCATGGTTTCGAGAAGGTGAATGATCGGGCCCGAGATGATGACATCGATCGGATATTAAATAAGCTGATTAAAGATGATATCGAATTGGTGTTTGTTGTTATACCGGATCGGGGAGATTTTTATGCGCGCATCAAACAGGCGGCCGAACTACGGTGTGGCATCTTAACGCAATGTATTAAATCGGGTACGATGAAACGGAAAGGTCGAGATGGAAGTACGATTAGTAATATAATGTTAAAGGTGAATGCTAAACTGAATGGGGGTAATCATAAAATTAATCCTCCATCAAACCCCCAATTATTCAATAATCCGGTTATGTTAGTTGGAGCGGATGTAACGCATCCATCGCCCGATCAAACCACTATACCAAGTGTTGTGGGTGTGGCCGCATCTTATGATCGCCACTGCTTCAAGTACAATATGTGCTATCGTCTACAGGATCCGAAAGTCGAAATGATTCAGGATTTTGGTAATATTCTTATCGAACAGTTAACTTACTTCAATGAGAAGAATAAAGTCTATCCGAAACGGATCATTTACTATCGTGACGGCGTTTCTGAAGGACAGTTCCAAGAAGTAATGAGCGTTGAATTATCCGCAATGTATCAGGCATTTCAAGCGATTAATCCCGAATATAAGCCGTTAATTACATTTGTGATTGTACAAAAACGGCACCATACCCGATTCTTTCCGGGGAAGTCTGGAATCGGACGAACGGATCGCAAAAATAATAATGTGCCGGCTGGTACAATTGTGGACACCGATATAACCCATCCGAATGAGACGCAATTCTTCCTTGTTTCACATCAATCGATTCAGGGCGTTGCACGGCCCACGAAATATTGTGTGTTGCGAGACGATTCGAATTTATCGATGGATGATTTGCAGGCGATGACCTACAATTTGTGTCACCTATTTACGAGATGTAATCGTTCCGTTTCGTATCCGGCACCAACCTACTATGCACATTTGGCTGCTTATCGGGGACGGGTGTATATTGAGGGGTAACCAGATATATTTCAATTATATTTCTATTTATTTTATTTTTATTTATTTATTACCAGACGTTCGATTAATTTGAATCAATTGGAGAGAGAATTTAATAGCCGCATCGTAAAGGACAAGATATTACGGGGCCATCCAATGTATTTTGTTTAAAAATTTTGTATTTACTTGTAATTGGATCTTTTTTTTTATTTTTATTAAATATTTATCAGAATCTCAGTAATTTATTTAAAAGTTAATTGAGATTTTAATTAAATCAATTTCTTTTTATTCCAATAAATCGTTATAATTATTTTCAAAAGACTGCCTCCTGACAGTTGGAATAAATCTCTATTAAATAGATATTTCTTCCATCTGGACACCACATTCCTCCCCACTCAATCAAATCTGCTGCTACTTATTTAATTAATGAATTAATTACTAATTTAACTCAATTAGTATTATTTGGGACATTTTACTAATTAAAAATGGATAATAAAGCTCCAAAAGCTCATCGAAAGCTTTTAATTAAAATGTTATGTCTTCTCTCAAATCAAATTTATGTGAAATCCGAGATTTTTGCTAAAAAGCTCCATAGAAAATTTAAAGGTGAAAGAAATCTATTTTATTTCCCAATAAATAAACTTAAATGAATTCGGAAACTTTCGTTAAAAAGCATCGTGGAAAATCAAAATTTCTACGAAAGCTTTAATTGAACTGAAGGAAAATTATCATGATAATTTTCGATATTTTTGAAACGTTTTTTTGGGAAAATTTAAAATTTCTTGAAAGGACCGATCTTTGGATAGAAAATAGATTTTAAAACGTTAAAAATTTAGTTCGAACTTTAAGCTTTCTTTCAGCTTACAATAAATTGAGAAAGCTTTACGCGTCGAAATGTCATATTTTATCTAAAGTTAATGAACCGAATGAAAATTATGTTTCAAATTATATAAAATGGTCTTTTAATTTTAAGCTTTCAATGAGCTTTTGAGTTTTCAAAGATATATTTTGGAAAATGTTAGAATTTTGGTAAAGGACCGTTATCTAGATAGAAAATAGATTTTTAAACGTAATAAATTAAGTTCGATACTTAGAGCTTTCAATGCGCTTTTATTAGTTTGAATAAGCTTTCACCGAAAATTCCATTTTTCATTTAAATTTAATAAATGGGATAAAAAGTCGATTCTAAATAATATAAAATGACATTTTAATTTCGAGCTTTCAATGAGCTTTCGATATGTTCGAAGCTTTTTTTGGGAGAATGTAAAATTTCGTTAAATGATCGGTATTTGAATAGAAAATAGATTTTAAATCGTAAAAAATAGGGTTCAGAAAATTAAGCTTTCTGGGAGCTTTTAAGTTTTTGCAGAGCTTTTGTACGAAAAGTTTAGTGTTGATATTTTTGTATTTTTCCTCAACTAATTTGTAAACTTCCTGCATCATTACATTTTTTCGGATCCGAAGAAAGATATCCGGAAATCCGGGTCAAATGTTGCGATAGCCGATATTCAAATTTCTCGGCGCGAGCCTTTACGGATTTTTGATTTTTCTTGGATAAATTTCAACTTTTCCGAAATATTTAATTTTTATATTTGTACCTAACTGTCAAAGGTAACGTTTTGTGTTTTTACATTTTTTTCCGGCCGAAGAAAATATTCGGCACTAAGTAATGTTCTCTGTTTGGATATGAGGAATACAAAAAAAAAAATCGGTGACTTTTTGGAGGGAACGGTTATAAAATCCCGGAAAATAAAAGGTTTTAAAAATTTCGAAATAGATTTGAATAGGGGATAACTTAAGGGATCTACCAATATCTTAAGTTCAGGGGGTTCCATCACAACTTATATTTTTTTAATCCCGCCAAAAATTGCGTAAGAAATTTAATAAAATCGATAAAATTTTTTATTATTTTCCTAAGAATTTTTTAGGAAAAAAAATTTCCCAATCTAATGATGCCAAATTATTTCTTAATAATTACCGAAGAGATTTTGTTAAGAAATTTTTTTTGAAAAAATGTCCGTTTATTTTTACGACAAAATAAATCGATCAAAACCATTCATTTTCTATAGAATTTCCCTGACAGTCTAGCGTAAATTGAAATTTCCAGGAAATTATGTTAGGGAATCGGAAAATCTGATTATGCGAAATTAAACCTAAGAGTACAGTGGAGAAATTGTAAAATAAACTTTTTTTAAATAATTAACCCCCTGATTTGATAGAAAATATGAAAAATGTGGCGAGACACAAAACAATTACATACGGAAATGTTGGCAATCCATTCATTATCATATTTTTAAATTAACATAATGAGAATAGGGATGGACAATTTTTCCGAAACAATTTTCTGATTTTATTCTATTTTATTTATTCGGCCAAAAATCGAAAAGAAAACCTATTAACATATAAATGATTTTCTTATTGATTGATCAGAACAATTTATTTGGGTAAACGTATGATGTGTTAGGTAGGACATCCCATTACGAAAATTTACCCTAAATAAATCGTTTTATTGAAAAAATAATTTTAAAATTAAAGGAAATAATAACGATAAATTTGAACAATAAAAAGTTGTCGATTGTGTCAAGTCACTTTGCGTAGGGGTGACTATTGACTATATATATTTGTATTACAATGTAAATAATTTATTTCAGGAAACTACCCCCCTCATATCAATAGACGATTTTATTTTCCCAACAAATAAATTTAATTAATTGTAAAACATGTGTTTTTTTACCGTTTCTGAAGTAAAATTTCGGTATGATTTAAGGTCGGGGATTCACCATACCTATTATTACTTTAATCAATTAGTATCGATGTTATGTTATGAAAGGGAAACCCCAAATTTCTTGAAAAAAATTACGACATGAATATTCATTTACCGGTTATTATATCCCGGTTAAAATTGATGTCCTAATAAAAGGGAATTCTATGAACTTGCGATACCCACACTCATTTTCTCGAATACCTAATCTTAATCATCATTTTAAAATAATTACTATAAATTGAGTACCGATAGTTACGATTAATGTTAGTGCAGTGAAAGTTAGGTATAAGCTTATTATGATAATTAAATAGAAGGATATTATTCAGGGACATCTTGAATGTGGAAAAAAATTATTTTAATACAAGTAGACTCAATTGGATATGGGTGGCGCCATATAACTCATAAAATTCATGTTATCCTGATTGAATAACTGGATTTCGATTTGAAATTTAAATTACACTGCCTGACAAATTTCCTGCGTGAATATTTCATAATATTCTGTCTCAAATAGGAGTTTTTAACTTCTATCCTTAAAGACGTAATATGAGATAAGCTAAATTCTTTCAAAATTATGATCAAAACTCTTAATAGAATTCCCTTTTTCTCGCCCTCCTATCATCCTCATATTTTATTTCCTAACTAAATGGTATCTCATTCCGAACTTAATTCAGAATTTAATTTTCTGACTACGGAACCTGTTCATTTTATATTTTATTCCTTAATCAGGATGGTTCTTCCTTCACTTAAAAAGGAAAAAAAGAATTTGTGACGGGGACATATTGAGATATGGAATTTCATTAGGAAGAGTTTTGCATTTTCTGTTAATTTGTTGGCTTAATTTTCAATTTAAATTCAGACCTCGATGTTTTGAGTACGGAACCTATCCATTTTATATTTTATTTCCTAACCAATGAGTATCTATTTTGATTTAAAATTAAAAACCATTCAAATCGAATGAGACATCCCGGAGATAGGACAAGTATTTCCTCTTCTGTCTTTAAATAAAAATAACGACTTTCCTTAATTTTGTCTCAACATCTCTGTCGAATTTTATTCGCAAATTTTAATAAAATCTTGATCGATTCGGTTGAAATCTGAGCTAATTTCAGGATTTCAAATTTAGGATTTTTGAACAAATTGTGAACTTGGGGGAATTGGTAATATTTTTTTAATTCGTCAATAGAATTCAATAGATTTCTTCGATCATAAATTTTTTTTGAGAAAATTGTGTTCATTTTCCGACATGTTCGAAACAGCCCCGTCGAAAATTCGAATTAACGGGAAATTTAATTTAGGAACTGGTAAATCTAATTATGCAGAATTATTTTTATATAAATAATAAACAAATAAATTTTTTAAAATTAAAAAAAAAAATCAACCGTTGAATTTTGGTGACGGTTTCAGTTGGATGAAATCAGTAAATTGTCACATTCTTCAAAACCATCTCTGTAATCTCATTGGAAATTATAAATTTCAAAATTCCAAATTGGATTCATTTAAGAGATGACTTAATTAAGTAAATAATATCAAAACTTTAAGGGTTTATGTAATAAGTTATATTTTTAAAATGACGTAAAAAATCGGTATTTCAGATTACCAATAATTTCTAATGACTTCAAATTTCCGGGGCCGTTCTGATGAAGAACAGAATTTTCTAATTATTTTCTTCTGAAAAGAGATTCGAAAATAACACAAAATTGTTCCCAAATAAATAGTTAAGAAAGTAATTTCTCAAAATTTTGGAAAAATTAATCTCCGATTTTCGGATAATGTTTAAATGTTTATTTTCGAAAAAATATCAGTCGAAGATTATGCGAAAGGTTTTCATTTCTTGAAAATCTATATTTCGTCCCTACCAAAAATCGGAGATTAATATTTTAAAAATTTTAATTCCTTGTTCCGAAGAAATGTTTGGAAAATCCACTTAATTACAAGCAAAATCGAAGATTTTGCTCGAGCTTTTCATTTCTTAAAAATCGTAAGAAGGTTTCCGAAGTGAGTAGTGTGATATCTTCGAAACGGTAGCAGAGAATTTCATAAAATTTTATAATGAAATCAATTCATTATTCGATTATTTTTTAAAATTTATTTCATTAAAATCTACCGATTAAATTCGAAGTTATGATAATTTTAACTAGCGAGAGATTTGTTGTATTGAAAAGAGACTTCCGAAGTGGGTAGTGATATCTTCAAAACGGTAGCAGTGAATTTCATAAAATTTGACAACGAAATTAATACAATATTTAGTTATTTTCCAAAATTTGTTTCATTAAAATCTACCGATTGAATTCGGGGCTATAATGATTCTACCTATTGTTATATACCGATTGTTATATTCAGAAGAGGTTTCCGAAGTGAGTATTGATATCTCCGAAACGGTAGCAGAGAAACTTCTAAAATTTTATAATGAAATGAATTCATTATTCAGTTTATTTTTTAAATTTATTTCATTGAAATCTACCGATTGAATTCGAAGTTATGATCATTTTAGCTAGCGAGAGATTTGTTATATTGAAAAGAGACTCCCGAAGTGGGTAGTGGGTATAGTGTATAGTATAACTTTACAACGAAATTAACACAATATTCAGTTATTTATTAAAATTTACTTGGCTAAAATCTACCGATTAAATTTGGAGGTATAATAATTTTAATTAAAATTAGAAAGCAAGCGAATATTAAGACATTAATATTAATTTTTTTAATAAAGTTGCAATGTAAATTACCCTTTTAATTATTGTATAAATAATCGTGAAATAAAGTATTATTAATTATATTGAATTAAATTAATTAATCTAATTATATCTACCTAACAATTTAGAAAATATATTAAATTATCGACAAATTGAACTATCAATTCGACAATGCTACTTTTCTCCCTTACTTCCTTTCCATCCAATTGATTTCTTTCTGAAATTATTTAATTTATTAATATTTATCTTGAAAGTTATATTGTGCTAAATGTCACCTCTTTCTATTACACAAAACTTCGTTGGATTCGAACCCAGGTCCTTTTGATTTGCACACAACATTTGGATTTCCCGATATTTTACGTTTCTCAACTCCTTGATTTTCACATTAATTCCTGGGTACATTTCATTATTTTCCATACGGTTTCCCAATTTGAATCTTATTTCCTGAGTTTTATACAAGTTTTTCTTGAAAATTTCCGCATAAGAAAGCTCTGATTTCTGGCATTGAAGAAAATCTCCTGCTACAATTTGCAAATAACTACATCACTTATTTGTGTGAAATTCAAGTAAAATCCTAAATTATATTAAGGGGACTTTGCATAAAAAATAAACAAATTATACAAATTAAAAAATATACAAGAAATTGATAAGGCATAAATACAAACATTTTTTTAAGAAAAATCAAACTGAATCTGTCTGTGTATATCGACCACCATACAATCAGAGGGTTGATTTTTTAAAAAAAAGTTTGTTCTACAATTTTCTCTTTTAAGCCTTAGGTTTAATTTCCCATAATTATATTTCCCGATTCCTTCCGAATATTTCCCGGAAATTAAATTTTCCCAAAAGATTGCCAAAAAAAAAAATAAGACTTTAAAAACGAAGCTTCGCTTCGGTATTGGGCAAGATAAAATTAATTTGAAAATGGACGTTTTTTCCAAAAAATTTTCTTAATAAAATCTTTTTGCTAATTTCTTAGAAATAATTTTCCATCATAAGATTAAAAAATTTTTAGAAAAAATGATTTTCTCTGAAATTCAACGTATACCCCTTTCGTTGGATTTCAAAATTTCTTTTATCGGCTATGAAGAAATTCTCCTCAACTTTTATTTCCTTTAAAAATCCTTAAAAATATTAAAAAACTGATTCAAATGAAATGATTCCTTTATCCTTCAAGGATATTTTCCTAAAATTTCAGATCGTTCGGTTAAGAAATTTTAGAGTTCTCAAAGTTTTACTTTCAGGTTCTTGAATTTCAACATCGAATCTCTTTCTAAAACTTAACTTAACTGACTCGAAACAGTTTTATCTCAAATACCTGAAATTAGATTGATAATTTAGCAAAAAAAAAAATTTCGGCCAAATCGGAGAAAGTTTTCTTAATAAAATTTTGAAATCTAAGTAGATGTACTGGAAATTAATCAATCATAATAAGTTAAATTTGTATTTAGCTTAAAGGATTTTTTATCAACAAACATTGATATTAATTTGTAACTTAGCTCATCTGACCATCCGGAACAAAAATTACAGCCAAATCAGAGAAAGTTTTCTTAAAAAAAATTTGAAATCTATAGAGATATACCTGAAAATAATCAATTTTCTTAAATTAAAAGCTCGTAATTCGCTCAAATGATTTGTTTATCTGAAATACGGGTCAAATAATTTTTCATCGATTAACTCTGATATTAGATTGATAATTTACTTCATTTGGTAGCGGGGAAAAATAATTTTCAACCAAATTGGACGAACTTTTCTAAACGAAATATTGATCTCAAAAATTGATATGGCGACTTGGAAATAATCAATGTTCCGAAAGAGACCTCGTATTTCGCTTAAGTGATTTTTTATCTCAAATCCATGAAATATCTTTTTAGTTTAACTCACCTTCTATTCAAAAAAATGTAGTTCGGCCAAAGTAGGTCAACTTTCCTTAAAGAAATCATGTTTCAAAAATTGATATTGCGATTTATGAACATAGGAAATAAATGGGAAAATAATTAATATTCGGAAAATGTCTCATATTTCGCTTACTTAATTTTTTTACTCAAATCCCTGAAATTACTTTTTAGTTTAACTCACCTTCTATCCAAAAAAATTTTGGTTTGGCCAAATTAAGCCAACTTTTATTAAGAAAATTTTGTTTCAAAAGTTGATATTGGGAAATGTAATACATAGGAAATGTATGGGAAAATAATCAATTTTCGGAAAATTTCGCTTACGTATTTTTTTTTACTCAAATCCCTAAAATTACTTTCTAGTTTAGCTCACCTCCTATCCAAAAAAGTTTAGTTTGGCGAAATTAGGCTAAATTTTCTTAAGAAAATTTTGATCCCTGAAACCATTGGGTATTTAAATACAGACAATTAGATGTACGGCAGTAAGCTGACAAGCGGTCATTAGATACTTAAAAGAAGTAGATAACACATCGACTAGGAACTGTAGGCAATTTAAAAAAAAAATAGTGTAATTGCAAAATTGAAAGCTGTTACATATGCAAGCAATTCAAAAGCAGTCTATAAGTTCAAAAAAAAAAAAAAAACAATATCAAAAAGCCTAAAATAATTAATTAAAAGATCCCTTCCAAAAATCGGGGGGCGATTTTTAAAAAATTTCGATAATTTATTTCGTTAATTTGATTATTTAAGAATTATTCTGCGTAATTAAATTTTTCATGTTCCGAAGAAAATATTTGGAAAAATTAATTAATCACAAGCAAAATCGAAGATTTTGCCTTATGTCCTCTCTTTTTAAAAAATCGGTAATCTGCCCCTACCAAAAATCGGGGGTTGATTTTTTAAAAATTTTGATAATTTAATTCGTTCATTTGATTATTTGAGAATAATTCTATGTAATTAAAATTTTCCTTGTCTAAAAGAAAATTTTTGGATAATTCAATTAATTAGATGCAAAATCTAAGATTTTGCGAGAGGTTCTCATTTCTTAAGAATGTTTATTTTTTTCCTTCCAAAAATCGGGGGTTGATTTTTAAAAAATTTCGATAATTTAATTCATTCATTTGACTATTTGCGAGCAATTCTGCATTATTAGAATTTCCCTTTCCCGAGGAAAATTTTAGGAAAATTCAATTACAATAATTGAAATTCAAGAAATTGTTCTCGAATTCCAACATTTAGCTCGATGGGTAGTCGTTTTCATTGAATCAGAATTAGGGATAGATTTAGAACCGGAAAACAGGGGTTCGTAAACCGAATTTTCTGGATAATATAATTAGATCGACATTTATAAATGAAAATATAAATAATTTCAAGATTTTTAATTTAAGTTTGAATTGTATTAAAAAACATTGGAAAATAAAAAAATAAAAATTTTATTTAAAAGAAATTTAATTCTGTATCCTTATTTACTGGCTCATCCTTTCCTTTCGATAATCGCACGTTAGACATCTTAAAACATCCTGATCTATTTGCTGTAAGTAAAATAACGTGATAAGTAAAGGAAATTTTGAAAATCAATCAATCAAATTCTTAGGAAAATTTAAAATAAAGTGACTCGATTTTATTGAATTTCTTACTTCCTGCGGACTTCTCAGAAAAATTCTATATAACAAAGGGTTGATTTTCTGGAAAATTTTTTTTAACAACATCTCATTGTTAATTATCTCGAAATATTTTGGGGATATGGTGGACATTTTTTAATTAATTACAATAATTAAAATTAATTCTTAGAAAAATCTTCAACGAAAATCGATCAAATTTATTGATATTTTTACAAGTCGATTTTTGAACAGATTTTAAAAATATACGTTGGAAGGGGATCCCCTAACTTTTAGGTATTTAGAGATTACGGAAGTAATTCTCTATAAGGATCCCATTGCTAATTTTAAAATAATAAATTTTCCAGATTATTCTAAGCCTTTTCCCGAAAGATACCCATTATCCTCTCGTTTTTTTATATATTAACCTCTAAAAAATCAGGGAGTTAACATTTTGAGAAAGTTTGTTCTCTAATTTCTTCACTATTCTGTTAGGATTAATTTCGTATGATTAGATTTTCCGGTTTTCTAAGAAAATTTTTCGGAAATATAAATTTGAAAGAAGAAATTATATAAAATCGGGGTTTTAAAATAAAAATAAAAATTATAAAAAAATTGATAAATATGATGAAAATAGGGAAATTTATAATTTTCCGGTAGAGAATTGGTTTTCATTTTTCAAAATTCCGATTCCAATATTTAAAATCGGAAAAAATGGTAAAATCCTTCCACTATCCTTCCGCAAACGATAAATCGGTACTAAAAACATTACCACAAAATCTCCAACCTGTTGAAGGAAAGAAAATCCTTTTTTAACAACCCCATGTGGACAAGAAAATTCGGAATGCGCGATAATATGGAAAATGAAATCACTTTCCAAGTTGTAACAAGAAATTCAACCCCCGCAAATATTATACCCATTTGAATATACCCAAGACATCTACTACCATTTTTTTAACTACCCCTCATAACAATTAAAAAAAGGAAAAGGACATGGGTATTCTCGTACTATGTATACATTGTTACAAGACATTTTCATGCAAACGAAAATGGAATAAAAGGATGTGTTAAGCCATCCGGAGTACCACTTTCAAATTGGTAGCTCGTCATATAACATTCACGAAACCAAGTGTTTTGTCGTCTCAATTTTCTTTTATTTCAAAATAATTAAAAAAAATATATTATCCGATTTTCTTTTTTTTCTTGCTTTTGTCGCAACTTATTTTTCCACGCGATTTTTTTTTTTTGGAAAATTCTTTACAAAAAAAAATTTTATAATAAAGTAGGAAGGAAAGTGCATCATTTGTTGGAGTGGATAAATTAAAAAAGGAATAGAAAATAGAAAGATACGCGGGGTTGTTTTCTCTTTGAATAAAATCGTTTCAAATTCAAGGGTGGAAATAATATTTTTTTGTTAATTCAAATTTCTAATAAAAGTGATATATTTTTTTATAAAATAAAAGGTTTATTTTTAGAATATTTATTTCAGAAAGAATAATAAAATTGCGAACAATTGTAACTGAACACAGTTTTCTATATTAAAGAATTTTTTAATTTGTTTAATTAAAAGTAGATACATCCGAGGTAAGTTGGAAATTCTTAAGAAAGGGATCTTTTTTAATTATCATAAATAAAACGGAAGCCAATTACCATACTTCGGAATTGTCCGCTATGATATTTGATTCCATTCTATTCGATATTTATAAGAAATCTGAAATGAATCCCTTAAAATGAAATAAATAATTAAATCCTGAATTTCTTAATAATAGGAAATGTTGAATTATGATGTTCTAAATATAAAAAAATTATTATTAAATATTTGGAAATTATCGACCAATGAAGATCATAGTTTTAAAGTAGCATTTTTATAATTATATTTCTAATGTACGTGGAGATTAGAACTATTAATAGTTCAGGGATTCCTAAAATATCTTGGATGAATATTTCATTTCGGATGAACCCCGATAGCCTCTGATCAATAATTAATCGTTAAATCTGCCATTTACTTGCGTTTATTATTTCACCGTTCAAATTTTATATCATTTGGAAGTGACACCATTCTCATGTATAAATGGGAAAATTCATATATTTATTTGAAATTAATGGATATTAATTAAAATTATGATTTTTAAAATTAAGAAAATTAGACTGATGGTTGTAGTAATCTAGCCATTTCGTAATGTTTTAGAAATATTGGAATTTTATTGATTTTTAACGGTTTTGGGAAATTTCTTCGAAATTTTACCATAATTTTTTTTATAAATTATCCACTATTTTCATGGAATTTTGATAAAATTTTCGGAATTCGATAAAAAAAAATTGTGAGGAATTTTTTTTTAAATTTACCGATTTTGACTAAAATTTATACAAAATTTGAAATTTTCTGATTTTACATAATTTCATTAAGAAAAATTCAAAAATCTCGTAATCTCGTTGAAAGCATACAATAAATGACTTCATGATAATTTGCCTTCAATTCAATTCAATTTATTGAAGCTTTCGTAGAGATTTTGATAAAAAAAATTATTTAAACGAGTTACGAGCTTTTAAAAAATTTTCTGTAAATTTTAGCTCGTTCCTGGATCAAATTTCCTAAATGGAATTTTTTTTCTAAAAAAAATCACTCGATTTGGTTGAAACATTTTTCCTGAATACTTGATGAGATAAACTAAAAACTAATTTCAGGATTTTGGAGAAAAAAATTTTCTAAATAAGTTACGAGCTTTCAAAAAGTGCATGATTTTCCTTAACAATCTTCAGTTAATTTCTTCCTTTTTTTTAACAAATTTTCTAATTTAAAATTTTTTAAAGAAAATTCACCCGATTTAGGTTAAAGCATTTTTCTGGTCACTCAATAAGACAAACTAAAAAGTAATTTTTGGATTTTGGAGAAAAAAATTTTCTAAATAAGTTACGTGCTTTCAAAAAATATGTGATTGACCAAAATAATTAATTGAAATTTTTTTTAAAATAAAACCCGATTTGACTGAAAGTTATGAGTTCCAAAAAGTAATTTCACAATTTCAGAAGAAATAAAATTTTCGAACCAGTTATGAGCTGGTAAAAATGAATCGTTCATTTTGTTATAGAATTTTAAGTTGATCCGGAGCATAATTTATATAGCAATATATAATATAGCAACAGAAAATATAGCAACGGAACTGATATATTCAAGCCTGACACCAACCAGGTCTGCAAGGAATTTCCCTAACAAATTTCTACTTCCAACATTGGTACAATACTTTTTTTAATAAAATTAAAGGTTCATTCCGCGGCGAAAAAAGAGATATTGGCAAATAGTCAATTTTTTTTAAAAAGGCTCGTAATTGATTTGATTAATTTTTTATCTCAAAACCGGGAAATATTTTTTTAATTAAGCTCTTTGGCTATCCAGGAAAAATTAATTCAGCCGAATTCGGCTAGATTTTTTAAATAAAGTTTCGAAATTAAAGATTTGTCTCCAGGAAAATAATTTTTAAAAAAAAGCTCGAAATTAGATTAAATAATTTTTTATCTCAGAACTGTGAAATTACTTTTTAATTTAGCTCTTCGGCTATTCAGGAAAAATTAAGCTGAATCTAGAATCAGCTGAATTCGCCAATATTCGCCGTTTTTATAATAAAATTTTAAAATTAAAAATTCATCTCGCGGTTATATCGGAAAATAATCAATTGAAAAAAAGCTCGTAATTGGCCTAAATGATTTTTAATCTTAAAACCGCGAAATTACTTTTTAACTTAGCTCTTCAGCTACCCATAAATTCAGTCGAATTGGGCAAAATTTTCCTAGTAAAATTTTGAAATTAAAAGTTGATCTCACGGTTAACAAAGAGATATATCGGAAAGTAATTGATTTAAAAAAAGAAAAGCCCGTTAATGGCTAAAATTTTTTTTTCCAAAACCGGGAAATCACTTTTTAATTTAACTCTTCGGCTATCCAGGAAAAATACATTCAGCCGAATTCGGGAACGTTTTTGTAATAAAATTTCAAACTTAACAGAATGTTTAATTTCGTTAATTTTGGCATCAGCGGCCTAACAAAAAATATTTCTATTCAATTTTGGCCTCAGCTGCCCAGCAAAAAATATTTATAATTTATTTTTTATATCTGCGGCCGAGCAAAAAATATTTCTATTAAATTTTGGCCTTAGCGGCCTAACAAAAAATATTTCTATTCAATTTTGGCCTCAGCTGCCCAGCAAGAAATATTTCTAATTAATTTCGGCATCAGCGACCGAGCAAAAAATATTTCCAATTATTTTGGCCTCAGCGGCCAAGCAAAAAATATTTCTATTAAATTTTGGCCTCAGCTGTTCAGCAAAAAATATTTCTATTAAATTTTGGCCTCATCTGTTCAGCAAGAAATATTTCTAATTAATTTTGGCATCAGCGGCCGAGCAAAAAATATTTCTATTTAATGTTTATATCGAAAAATAAAATTTTTTTTTTATAAAAGCTCGTAATTAGCTTAAATGATTTTTGTCCTCAAAACCGGGTAATTTCTTTCTAATTTAGCTTTTCGGCTATCCAGAGAAGAAAAATTCAGCCGAATTAGGATTTTAATTTTCCACGGAGCTTTTAATAAAAATTTCGAATTTCATTTAA
Source organism: Symmerus nobilis (assembly GCA_027564815.1). NCBI lineage: Eukaryota > Metazoa > Arthropoda > Insecta > Diptera > Mycetophilidae > Symmerus > Symmerus nobilis. The sequence continues at coordinate 17,692 of JANTOP010003339.1, forward strand.
ATTTAATTATTGAGAGGAAGATTTGATTCTTCTAAAATGATTAAAAAAATCTTTTAATTTACAGCTTTCGGTGAGCTTTTGGAACTTTTTTACAGCTTTTTCAGATAATCTACATCATGGGATGGAAAATAAAATTAATTCCCTAAAATATTCAAGGGACATACAGAAAGTTTCGAGGATTAGCGTAATTCAAAAATTAGGTGTTTGGTTGGAGATACCGAGTTTGAGCAAAATTGAATCTTAATAGATTCTAAATAATATTAATGAAATAAAATTAATAAAAAGCAATTTATTGTATTTTATAAAAAATAATTTTAATAAATATTTATTTCGTAAGTCAAACCGATTTCTATCAAATCTGATCTGTTGCTTATACGATTTAATTATGAAAAATGATTTGTTTCAATTGAATTTATACTCCTAAGTAAATATGTTGTTTTCAATGGATACAAATGGATCCTGTAAAATATTCATGACAGGATGTTTGTCATATCTTTCACCAACCCCAGTTTCCTAGTTAAAAATGTTATTAATTATTTGATAAAAATCTTAGAAGTAGTAGATGAGTATTAAAAATGATTATTTTGTCCGACTCCGAAATTTCCGAACAGATATCTTGAATTTTTGATTTAATAACCCACATACCAATTTCTGACATGTAAGTATATTAAACGGAAACTCTTCCTTGGTAATCATCCAGGTGGGGTTTCGGTTGTATGAAAGAAAAAATCGCACCCTCCACAAAATAGACGTGTTTTTCATAAAATTGATATAAACAAGAAAAATTATCCGATAATTTATCTTCATTTATTAGGGCCTAGTATATCCGTAACCCATGACTTTCCAAACATCTCCACATTTCACTGTTACATGTGTTTCGTTTGCATTACACCTCATACCATACCGAAATTGGTATATATACGAGAGAGGAATCTGTAAAGACAATTTTAAGATCACATCATCCGCAAAGCCTTCCAGAAAACTTTACGGTAATATTTCGGTATAAAATATCAAATTGTGTTATATTTAAAAAAACAAAAACCAAAAATGAAAGGGTAATTCTTCTAATAATAATAATAATAATAGGGGATCTGTTATAATACCGACCGAAAATGTAGGATTTGTTTTTGACATAATAACATCAACCGAAATGGAAGAGATTTTTATTCATTTAATAAAAAAATTGTTTCGTGGGTAATAAATATACTTTTACACCAAAAGGGTATTATATTACGAAAAGATACCCCCCCGTATATTAGATTTGATTCCTTTGGATTATCTTAACATTTAGTTTATCATATTTAATATACCAACAGATTTACTGATTAATAGTTGGTATTATAATATTATATGTAGTCTGCCTCGGGGTTAGCAAAAATGCTAATAAGAAATAATTTTTAATAATTATTTCTATGGAATTAATTACATCGTAAAGTCTGATAAATATCGTAGAATTTATAGGTTTCTTCTATAAAGGTATCTCTGCTGGATATCGTATTATATATTGTTTAAAATAATATTAAGTTCCCAAAGCAATGAACTTCCTAAGTTACCCTACGTCATTCGATGGAACTTACCGATTAATTGATTATATTTTCTGGATAATAATTATCATGCATATGGTCCGTTTACTATTTAATTATAATTTATTTTAATTATTTTATTAAACTCCCACCAGATCAAATTACCCGTATATAGAAATAACCTGTTGAAAGTTTTATTAGAAAATAATTCATTGTAATTAAAATGCAGAAAATGGTTATGAAAATCATAAGTTCTTCTTTCAGTCCGCAGAGGAAGGAAATTGCTTGATGATGAAATACATTGTTTGTTGATTACACCGAAAAAATTCATTTGGTACGTTTCAGTAAAATTATGTTAAAAATTAGCAAAAATAATCCTATATATTTAATATTAAATTCTGGAAAAAAATCAATGATGAAATTAAATTTAAATAAAATAAAATAAATTAAATTCAAGATTATCGAAAGCGAATTTTAATTTTTTTAAATCATTAAGGGAAAATATTTTCTAAAAATAAGCAAAAGAAATCTAATATTCTCGCCTGTTAATTCTAGAATTTAGCAAATGTATGCTCATATTTAGCATATCCATGCGTGATAAATAATGTGCAATTAGCGTATAGGAACTAATTAACTTCAGACGTTGATGGGTTGCTTATCATCTAGACTCTATATTTGCTATCCTTTAAATTCGTTGTATTAAATTATCAAGAAATTACCATGAAAAATTGGGAATGATTTTCAAGATTTCCTTTCCAATAGTCTCGAGACATAAAATTTTTTATTTCTATATTTTGTTAAAATAAGTTTGTCCAATTTGGCTAAAATTTTTTTTGCGGATGACCTAAATTATTAAACTAATTTTAGAGTTTCGAAATTAAAAAATTATTTACGCGAATTACGAGCTCATTACGAGCTTTCCTTAGTGACATTGATTAATTTGCAATGCATCTCATTGTAAATCGCGAGATAAATACCTAATTTCAATATTTCGTTACATAAAGTTTCCCTAATTTGACTAAACTTATTTTTCCTGGATAGTAGATGAGTTACATTAAAACATAATTTCAGGGTTCCGAGATAAAAAATTATTAGAAATTATTACGAACGCAAGGAAAGTTATTAGTGACGTAACACAGTTGAGTTGAAGTTACATTTTATGAAGCTACTTTTTGAAAATTTTTGAAATTAGTTCTCCAAAATCTCCAAATAGAAATCTTCAAAATCTTGAAATTAGTTTTTAGTTTATCTCATCAAGTATTCAAAAAAAAAATGTTTCAACCAAATCGAGTGAATTTTTTTTGAAAAAAAAAATTCCATTTAAAAGTTTGATCAAGGAACGAGCAAAAATTTACAGAAAATTGTTAAAAAGCTCGTAACTCGTTCAAATAATTTTTTTTTCAAAATCCCTACGAATGCTTTAATGAATTGAATTGAATTGAATTGCAGGGAAATTATCATGAAAGCATTCATTGTCCTTTCAAGAAAAATTCCTCTACTGGTTTGAAATTTTAAATGAGTTTAGGCTTATGCTTTCCATGAGCTTTGGAAATTTGAAATTTCGTGAAATGGCCGAGAAATAGATTTTAAAACATAAAAAATTTCCAAAATAATAGTTTTAATAGTTTGGATAAGCTTTCTGCGAAAATTTCATATTTCATTTAAATTTAATAAATGGGATAAAAATTCGATTCCAAATGGCATTTTAATTTTAAGCTTTCAGTGAGCTTTCGAGATCTTTGAAGCTTCATTCTGGGAAAATTAGAAATTTCGTTAAAGGATCGTTATATAGATTAATTTATTTTGCAATTTCCTCAATGTACCGATTTGTTCCATTTTATTCAAAAGTATACATCTTGAGGTATCCTGAAAAATTTCTTTATAAATAGATGTGGACGGACATGGACAGTAGGTACAACGTGGGAACAGTTGATATGCCAGAAAATGATACATTTTCCCATTTTATCGCATTTTTTAAAATTAGTTTTTAGGCTGGATCGTTAGGTTTACAGGAAAAAAGCTGGGGGAAAGTTAGGATATCAAAACAAATCAGAAAAGAGTAGAGATAATGCAGGAAAATGCTGATAAAGTTCAAGTTTTTCAACATTTTCAGATTTTTGTCGAGTATGAACTGTCCTCGACTATACGCTACCGTTTTCCGACCGTTTCAAAATTCACCGGATTTTATTTCATTTGAATTTATCAGTTATATCGACTTTCACCGATTTTTCTTATGTTTCTGCAAGAGTTGTAGGAATTGCATATTTCTGCAAAGTTTCCTGAAGTTATGGGTTATTGGCGAGGATTGTAGGCCTTGTATATTTCTACATAGGTAGCAGGGGTTGCAGAAATTATAGATTTCAGCAAGGGTTGCAGAAATTGCATGTTTCTGCAAAGGTTCTTGAAGTTATGGGTATTTGGCGAGGGTTGCAGGTCTGTCATGTTTCTGCAAAAGTTGCAGATGTCAGCAAGGGTTGCAGAAATTGTAGGCGTCAGTAAGGGTTGCAAGAATTACATAAGTTGCAGTTTTCTGCTAGGATAGTTGTAGATGTCTGCATGGGTTGCAGAAATTGCTAAATCCTGCAAGGATTTTGGACTTTTATGTTTTGGGAAGGGTTGCAGGGACGGCATATTTCTGCAAGGGTTGCAGGACTTGCGAGTTTCTGCAAAGGTTACAGGAATTGTACGTTTCTGCAGAATTTAGAACCCTAGATGACTAGATTAGACTAGATTGAATATTTCTGTAAGGATTACAGGAGTTACATAAGTAAGTTGCAGTTTTTTATTAGGGTTGCAGTAGTTGTAGGTGTCTGTAAGGGTTGCAGAAACTGCTGAATTCTGTAAGGATTTTGGATTTTCATTTTTGGCACGCATTGCAGGTATTGCATATTGCTGCAAGGCTTGCAGGGTTGTGAGTTTCTTCAAGGTTTGCAGGAATTGCATGTTTCTGTAAAGATTGCAAAGTTGCAAATTTCTGCATTTCTGTATTTGCAAATTTTATAACGTACAAATAAAGCTCGGGAAATAAAGCTTTCTTTGAGCTTTTAATATTTTGGAAGGCTTTTGTACGAAATGTTTTGTTTTAATATTTTTGTATTTCTCCTCAACTAATTTATAAGCTTTCTGCATCATAACATTTTTTTAAAACCGAAGAAAGTGATCGGGAAGTCCGGATCAAATTTCCCGATGTACATTCAATATTCAAATTTCTCAATGCGAGCCTTTACGAATTTTTAATTTTTCTTAGATAAATTTCAACTTTTGGGAAATATTTAATTTTTGCATTTGTATCTAACTGTCAATTCAATTTTCCGCGTTTTTACATTTTTTCCCGGCCGAAGAAAATTCGGCATACACTCTAGTAATCTACTGCCTAATACTTTTTAGGGTTGTGCGGATTTAAAATAATTGTGTTCTCTAATAGGAACCTGGGGACCTGTAACTTTCTTCCCAGATTTCAATATTACGAGGTGAGTCATTTATCGCTAAGAATTTTCAACAATTTCTGTTCACTGGTTCCCAAGATATCCGAAATTAGAAATTATACGAGTCCTTAGCAAGGAATGTGTTAACTACGGATCTTAGTCTTACGACTTTACGAATTTTCTGGGAATGGAACTGGGAATGTATATTCAGATTGAATTCTAGATATCTAAAGTACAAGACCTTGTCCATCAGATAAAAATTTTGTTGGAATACATAAGAAATGTTCCGAGATATAGACCTTTCAGTCAACATCTACATCGTGAAATTGACCGAATTTCTTCAAATCAAAGTTTGATGTCGTTTTAAAAATATAACTTGTGCAGTCCCCTTAAGTTATTTATATCATTAGATCAATTAGAACATCCCTTAAATGAATCTTTAATAAAATTGGAAAATATAGATATTTCCCGTCAGAAGGGGCATTCGTTTCGTTGAATCCCAAAAAATACAATTAAAATCTAAGGTGAAGGTTTTTCTCGATAATTTTCTTTACTACAATTTAAAATCAGATTTTCAAAGTTCCGAGGGAAATTTTCCGTAATATCGAATTTTCCACGAATCGGTCAATAAATCCTTAAAATAATCCCAGGTACGTTGCTCAAAGAATTTATTATTTTAATTTTTTTATAATTTATTTTTTTTATTATGCGAATTAAACTGGAAAATTTAAGAAATTTTCTTCCGAGGTGGGAAATTCTAATTACACAAAATTGTAGATACAGTTATCAAGAATAGATCCAGGATGGGTTTTGTAGGGGTAGGTTTACATCTTGTCCCTCTTAGGGTAGTAAAACTAACTTACGTACAATGAGATGTAATAGGAATAAAAACCGCTCGGAAAATTCGGGGAAAATAGAAAATTTGATCATTGAATAATTTTTTGACAACAAGATAAGTCAAGATATTTGAAAAATGTAAAAAAATTAGGGGGGTTTCCTTTAAAAAAGACATAGAAAATTAATATTCTGATAATTATTTCGATTTTCTCGATCTATACAAAACTGAAATTAAACGGAAAAATGTGGGAAATTTTCTTCTGAGATGTGAAATTCTAATAACGCCAAGTTTTAGGTTTAGTTATCAAAAAAAGATTCAGCATGGGTTTTGTTGGGGTAGTTTTACGTTTTACCCCTCTTCGGGGGAAGAATTTTACTTCTATACAATGAGATGTAAGAGAAATGGAAAATAGAATGAGGAATTCAGGAAAATAGATAATTTAATCATTTAATAATTTTTTAAGAATAAGGAAAGTCTATAATTTCCAAAAAGATGCGTAATCAGCTCACTTATCATACAGTTTCCGCAGGATGTTACATGGAAATTGAATGGAAGCAAATATCCGTATATTAAGCCCATAGATTTCATGATTATTACCGGCCAGGTATGTCGAATGACGATAACCTTACAACATCATAAGATATCTACTCTACCAAAGGTATTACTTTTATTTCCTTGTACCACTATTACTTCAACCGAAAGGATATAGGGAAATGAAACATTTGATTAGTGGTAATTCCGTCGGTTATTCAAGGAATCATTTGTTGAAAATCGCCTAACAATTTTCGAGAAACAACAATTATTTCTACTTAACATTTTAAATAAATATTTTTATTATCTAGTCGTTATATTAAAATTATTATCAACCCCCAAATAAATCCCTTTATAAAACCTATTTTCCAGACCAAAGATATATACCCTCTCGAGTACATCTAATCATCACCTTTTTATTATCGTAATTTTTCTCTTTTATAATAACAATTTACTTAACTCGATGGGATAGGGATTGGGGGAGGATGAAAAGCATAAAAATGAAAATGAGACAAATTATTTGTTGTCCTTTCAGAATTCACATTCAAGATGGGAAAAGTTTTATAAATAAAGCCACAAGTCAGGAAGAACGTATAAAAGATATTCCCCATTGGACGTTGGTTCAGTTTAGGTTGAGTATAAATGTGTAAAGAATTAATAATAGGAAAAGTCTTCTTTTAACGGGGATGATCTTATATTCTAACTGTTTAGAAGTCCTTTAACCAAATCAACCACGAATGGGTTTCTTATGAGATGGATTATAAATGATAAGAAATTTTCACCAAGTCTGCCACTAATGTGGCAATTTATAATTCGGTGTCTTATTCATTAATTGACTATACTTGTTGCAAAGGGGTTACCGAATCCTAAATTAAACGAGGTGTGATTATTGGCTCGATTAAAAATCGATGGGCTGAGGGATGTCTGAATAAGACACTGTAACATTTCAAAGTTAAAAATAACATTATAACCATAGAAGCTTAACAAAAGAATTAATATCGCGAGGATATTTATTTTTAACATTTAGGAATATAACATATTTCTAAACTATTTAACATATAAGATGCCGTACAAAATATATGACACTTAAATATGTAAAAGGAAGGAAATGGGTATGGTTAGCAGGAATGGATTCTCGAAATTCGTCCTATTTTAAGAAGAAAATTTCTATTGTGTCATCGTCATTGGTAACCGGTAATGGGATTTTCTATTCCCGGCGTTAAGAAGCATATAATGCCATGTTACCCGATCATAAAACGGGCAAAACAAGAAAATTATATCTAAAAAATAACCGTCCGATCTCATGGGACTTGGTAGTAAAATAATAATATATTTTGAAGACCTTGATCCTTGAAAATTTTTATTATCAACTCAGAGAAACTGGATAGTTTCAGAGAAAAAAACCACTTAAACAATCTTTTGTTCAAAAGTCCTTTCTAGGTAATAAAAAAAAATCGTTTCTTTAAGATTCCTTCAACATCGGAATATTATGGAACATATGAGCCCCATCCAAATGGTTACAAGAAAAATTGTTATATTTTAAGGTCATCTACTAAAAATTGTATCCTAAACTAATAAAGACAGGAATATTAGGAGGAAAAAAATGGGAAAAATAATTATGTTTATAGAGTAATTCAATCAACCAGCCATCAAATGGTGAAATTATACATTAAAAAAGAATGGACAAATTTTGGGTGGGACCATTGGATGTGGATAGGACAATGTGTGGTCTCATTTCAATTATTTTACGAAATAAAATACACACACCCACTTCTTTCTAATAGTTTACATAATTATTAATAATAAAAAAAAATTAATTTTGTATAAAGGAGATTTAAGAGATCATCACCCTCATTGTAATAATTATCAAGAGTGATGGTAATGACAATCAATTTATATTTGGAATTGGAAGGGAAAAAGGGGCTATAGGGGTTTTGGGGAAGAAGACGTCCGTTCTACTTGCTTGCTAATAATCGAATGACGTAGAAAAGTAACCTAGAAATCATTTTGAATAGCAGTAGGCTGCTTAGGATATTAATTCCATCTCTCCTAAGCAGTGGCATGCGGTCAATATCTGCATGAGGTAGGCAGAATGGTATAGCCTTAACCCAATAAGCCCTCACCCCCAAATCCGCCATTCGATTTTGATAAAAATTTGTGTAGTAGCTTTAATTCCCAGTTCCAAAAAAAATGTTTTTTTTTCATTTAAAAAAAAAAAATTTCAAATTTTTTGAAATGATTTTTTATTTCCCAAAATTATTGTTTACAATTTTTTTTTCAAAATTTTTGTCAAAGTGTAGTTTTAAAAATGTTTTTTTTCGAAAAATTCGTTTAATTGAATTTACAATTTTTTTTCAAAAAATTTGTTTGTTTTTGATATAAAATTTCAAAATTTGTAAAATCTAAAAAATTGCTTAGTCTTAATCACAACTAGACATAATTTTCAGATATCAAATGACAAAAGTATGAAGAAAATTAATACCTCTATAAGAATAATACTTTTCAGATTTTTCCAGGCCCTATCCCGACAGTCTCTTCGATTTTAATTGAATTTCTTAACAATTTTTCCCACTTTTCCTGACTCCAATATTCAATAAAAATTTGATAAATAAAATATCATTCAAATTTATATCGGCTGATCATTTTTCAGCAATTTAGCAAACAAAATTAAACATAATAAGACCTTATAATCCACCTATCCAGGCCTAATAAAATCAGGGGGTTGATTACCTAAAAAAACATTGTTTTACAGAATCCTTTCTGTACCCTTAGCTTTCATTTCGCATAAGCATATTCTCCGGATCCTTAACAAAATTCCACAGAAACGATTGATTTTTTAAATAATTTATTTACCAAAATCTGTTCGATAATTAATTAGAAATAATTTCACTTAATAAACGTTGAAATTTTGTTTTAGAAATTCCTAGACAGATCTGAAAAATATAATAAATTCAATAAATTTTCTTGAATGGCTAGTATGAATTTAAAATGAACGTACCGTATCGGACTCAATAGAGCTCGAGCCAAATCCAATTTATCTTTATATAGCATAAGGTGTGCTCTGCACCTTCTGCTCAGTAGACTGCACGCTACTGCTCCTAAGGGAAAAAAATATCCTTTGCGGAAGAGATTCAACGAGAGAACATTACTCGGTGCTATTACTAGAGTGTAGTTTTGTTTTGCAAGTTAAGCAAAAACACAAAAATTAAATATTTCAGAAAAGTTGGGGCTCGCCCCGAGAGATTTGAATATCGGACATCCGATATTTAATCAGGAATTCCCAATTATTTTCTTTGGATCCAAAAAAATCTAATGACGCAGAAAGTTTATAAATTAGTTGTGGAAAAATAAAAAAATATCAAAACTGATGTTTTCTTGCAAAAGCTCTGCAAGAATTTAAAAGCTCCCAGAAAGCTTTTTTCCCGAACTTTTTGTTTACGTGTAGAAATCTATTTTCTATCCATATAACGGCCTTTTAACGAAATTTCGACCTTTTCGACCTTAAAATAAAGCTTTAGAAATCTCGAAGCTCATTGAAAGTTTAAAATAAAAATGTCATTTTATATAATTTGGAATTGAATTTTTATCCGATTTATTAAATTTAAATGAAAAATGGAATATTCGCAGAAAGCTTATTAAAACTTTTAAAAGCGCAACGAAAGCTCTAAGTTTCGAAATTAATTTGTTATGTTTCAAAATCTATTTTCTATCCAAATAACGATCCTTTAACGAAATTGCAATTCCCTATAACCATTGGGGAATTGGGGGTTATAGGGGAATTTCCCTATAACCATGAAATTCTAAGCTAGGGTATATTCAGACTCCTGACTAACATACTAATATTTAGACAATTTCTAATATTATTTATGATTATAAAATCGCTTTCAAATTTCCTAAAAGCTAATCTCTTAATTCCTTCTGGATAATATCAAGACATTTATAGTATTTTACCGAAGAAACATTTTGTTTGGTATATTAACCCAACCATTATCTTAATCTTAAATGCAATTCACGTACATTTTATGGTTGGAAATGGAACATAAACTGACAGTTTTGTGCAGAGAAATAAACAATAAATAAGATTAAAAATCACCCCCAAACAATGTCTTAAAACTATCTTATGATTTCTAGCTCACCTTCGAAAAGGATCAGTTGAAGAATATATCTTTTGTAAATAATAAATATAATAAACAATGAAATATTAGGTAATTGTTGCAGTACCCAGATATTAAAATTTATTTATAGGGCGTCTGGGAAAAATTAAGGTTCCTAGGTGATCCCGCTGATTACATTTTATTTTACAGAAAATGTTCCCGGAAGGAATAATAATTTTTCCTATATTCCCATGGGGTAAATTGCTTATTTTATTTATTTATTAACAACGAATAATGGATGAGTGTGCAGCATCCACTCTGCAAACCACTTGTTGCTGGTATAGACATGATATGAATTTCGGATCATCTTATGATTTAATACCAAACTTTCCTGCAAGAAAAAAATTATTAATATCGATTATACAAACTAATTATTGAATATTTATATTTTTAGATATAAGAGAAAATATTTGCACTTAAATGTATTAATTCGAAACTTTATACAAATAAATTATCTATTTATTAAATCAACATATTGTCGTTAATTTTAACATATCTAAATAAGAAACTTATCTAAAACTTTCCTTCTAAACTCCCTAACTTCATACAATGTCAATAATTTGATTAGTCGATACTCAAAATAATTTCAATTATATTGAAAGTCACCAAGGAAAAATCAATCGATTCCGATGAGTTAATCGAAATATAAATAAAAATAAATTTGCTCGGTAAAAGGTAAAAATAGACAAATAACCATTTAAGGAATCCATAAAATCTATAAGGATAAGTTTGGTATATATAGGAAATTTCCTGAATGAAATATAAAAATAACCCCCCCCCCCCCTCTTTCTACAAGGAAAATAACCCGGGGATCAAGATAATTTACATTACGTTTAGGTATAAACCCATTCAACCTACAATTCAGCCAATATTCTCTTCTATTATCTCTTGACTATTCGACTATACGCTATCTAGATTACACTCGATAAAATTACCTAACAAGTGTTTTTGTCGCAAAAATATTTCGCGAATCATATCCTATAATCCAAAATTTGTTGATTGTTTAGCAAAATTGTTTGGATAAATATTTTTCTTTCTCTGACAATGATGATTTTCATTCGATAGATACAATATTGAAATTTAAACGGATACGTTGGTTCAGTTGGATAAACCACTGGTCCGCGAAAAATCCGAAAATATCGAGTACTCATCGGAAAAAATAAGGGACTTCTTCTGATTTCCCGATTTAATGACATTTTCTGATTTTTCCAATATTTAGCCGACTTTCTCATGATTTTCTTCTATTTTTAGACTTGTACCAAGTTCAGATTTTTCCCATCCCGTTCCTATGATTGTTCCGGAACTTTTCAGGACTTTCTAAAATTTTCAAGTCATTTTGAACGACTTTTTCAGATATTTCCCGACTTTTCCTGGCATTATAATTTTTTTCCGATTTTTTTGACTATTTTATGAATTTTTCCATCTTATACCGACACTGTCTCATTTACAAGACATTTTCTAGGCTTTACCTAACTTTTTAATGACTTTTTCCATCGAGTGTCTAGATGTCCTGCTTTTGTTTTTTCGACTTTTCAAATGTTGCCCAACTTTTGATGACTGCCGGTTTTAAATTAGATCAAATTAATTCGTGGGCTTTTTTACCGATAACCGGTACTCAAGCCACTCATTTATATCTCTATTGATGTAGACATTTAACGAGCCGCCTCCTCTTAAATACTTTCAGATATTACATAATCAATGCCGTTAAACTTCGGTTATCCACTCATCCTTTACCGGATAAATTATCATAATTTGGGGTTGTAATCTAACTATTACTTTAACCGGATATATTGGCAGCAATTCAAAATAATTTCAGATAAAATTTCAGTAGGTTTAATAACGTAAAAAATTAGATTCAAAACTTAAAGCTTTTCTTGAGCTTTTATGTTTTTGGAAAATCTGATAAAAATAAGATTTCAATATGTAGAAAATGAAATTTTAATTTTAAGCTTTCGATGAGCTTCGCAACATTTTTCTAATTTTCCTCTTGGAAAATTTGAAATTCGATTAAGTGGTCGTAATCTAAATGGAAATTTGATTACAAACCGTAAATAATTAGATTCCAAAATTAAAGCATTTATTGAGCTTTAAAGTTCTTGCGGAGCTTTTACACAAAAAGTTCAGTTATCATATTTGTCTATTTTTATATATATTTTGTAGAAATCTGTATACTAAATTGTAATACGATAATTATTTCAAATTTTCAAAATAAATTTAATTTCTTACAATTAAATAATGGCTCGTAATAATCCAACAATTAAAAAAGATACTATGAAAATCGTCTAATAATAATTTAATAATAAATATATTAAATGGAAGTATTTAATATATTTTATTATTAAATTAATTAAATTATTTAAAAATTGTTTCAAAATAAAAATTAAAGAAAATATGTATGAAAAAGAATTCAAATCCCGGTAAATTTTATTCGGGAATCGGAAAATCTAATTACGACAGATTAAAATTTATGGTCCAAGGAAGAAATTGCAATAGAAACTTTTTTTAAAACTAGACCCCCTGATTTTAGGGGGGCGATAACAAATAACGGTTGACGAAAGTCTTATGAAAATTGTGAGATTTGAATTAGAATTTATCTATAAGCTACATGTCACCTCACAAATGTAATTCTAAAATTTTCCCTAAAAATTGAATGTAGGACAGACAGGGATTACATTAAAATCCATAGACTTCAAGGTTCAATCTAATTCGGGAGATTTATTTTCGATTTTACGAGATCTAAAATTAAATCACCTACTGAATTGAGACCAATATATCTTCCGAGTAGATTTCGCGGGGGATACATTCCCCAGAGATTGTACCCTCTTCCCATCCATGAATGGTTATTATCATCGATATAACCATAAAATTCGTTCGGAAAAAAAATAAATTCAATGATGGGAAATGAATAAAATTTGTAACACCCAATTATTCTTATTAGGGTGGTTAAAGAACCTTGCCAAATACCCCGCGGTTAATCGGGAACGAATCATCGATTACCCTAAAATTTCCATCATCTCGAAAAAATCTATGACACACATTTATTTGTGGGATAGGAGACAGATCTATGTATCGCCTATACACGACTTTTAGTTGGCTATAGTTGTAAAGTAATACTTCCCAGAAATATTGGCCATTTGTATGTTAATTCTACTTTGGTTTTATTACTTTTTCCTACATTTATTTCTTCATCACTTCATACATATTACCTTCGGTACGAAAACAAAGAAAAAATGAAGATTGATGGAAAATTGAATAAAAAAGAACAAGAATTGGGAAATTTATAGGAAAATAGGGGATGAGATTATTGATACTTAAATAGCGGAAAATTGGTTGGGATATTATTGTATCTTAATTTCCGTTAATACAAGTATAATTTTTTATTTAACCAATTTCGGTCAATTAGTTGAATTAAAAATAGATGTTTTTTTCTATCATTCATGGATTTAATTTTGTGAAAATTTTCTGTTAGAAATTATGCATTAAACCAGGGTCCATCGTCTAACACGAAGTTAAAACAAGAATAGAAAATCTCATTAAGTTGTGAGGTGGAAGGAGTTCTCAATTCTTCCAAAATTGTTTCTGATAGTTTAATTCTATTTAATCCACTTCCCCCCGAATTTATTTGGGACTTTTCTGAATTTTCTTCGACTTTATAAGGGCTATAAAAAGGAATATATTTCGCAACTACTTTTTATTAATAAAACTTTCATTTTAATTTTCCTTCAATATTATTTAGTTAATCACCGAAATATTGATGCGGAAAAACCCATGAAAAGTAAGCCCTAAAGGGAAAATATTTGAAAATTGTATATTTATTCTAATAAAATCCTATTAAATTTCGAAAATGATATATAGAGGCTTCCAACTAATATTTTTTGTAAAGCCTTAAGATATGATCCTATCAATAAATATCCTGGAAATTTAAATAGTTTCCCACATATAACACATTTATTTATTCGAATAAAATAAAATAAAATAAAATTCCCACCTATTTTTGATATATTTAATTTCGAAAATATTGAGAATAAATATGTGGAAAAATTAGTAAGGGGTACGGTAATATCCTTTATCATCAAATCATTAAATTTGATGGAATCCTTTTCATCTATTACACATGTTGTTGAATCAAAAAATATTCAATTGAAAACTTTTATTAAATATTTTTTTATTTATATTGAAAAAGATGGAAAATCGAAGGAAAATTGTACATTTTATTCCGCTCAATTATATAGTTTTCCTACCGGAAAATTCCACCATCAAGAATAGAAATGTTCCTTCAACTCGTAAGGAGATGATATATATGTATGTCTTAACTCCTCTTAAGATATAAATAAATATATGATTATGTTTATGTTAACAAATCACACTTTCTTTATTCGTAAGGTGAGTTTCCTTGTTGGAAAATTTAAAAAGTTTGATGGGAAATTTTCTTTCTTTTTATTTCTTAATAAAAACTTTTCTACAAAGAAAATCGAAATAAGATGAGAAAAGTAAATAATATAATGTAAGCCATATATCTTTACTGTTATGCAGTTCTTATTTCAACTGCAATAATTTATTTTGATTTTTTCTGGGTGATTCTAAGATCAGGATACCCAAAGGGATCAACAATTAATCAATTCGATTTAAATATCCATTTTATTTATACGTTAGATTAAGATATTAAATAATATGATTATCTAATTTTATATAAGTTTAATATAAATCAATAAAAAAATAAAATAAAAGACTTAATTATTTGAAATTTTATTTCCGTTTCTGTAATATCTCATGAATAAATCTCCGTAAAAAAAACCAAATTAATTCCATCCTTATCATCCTTCGATCCATGAATCTCACCCGCCAATATGCAAATGAAGAGTCAAATAACTCGTATACAAAAGTTCCGAAAATTATTCTGACAAATCGGTGAGAATTGGTTAAGGAACCGAGAAAAATCTGAAAGAAAAAAGGTCTAAAAATAATTAATTTCATTTAAATCATTAAAAAGTCAAATTTTATTTTAATATTAAAGAGCAAAAAGGATACGTAACTATCCCAAGACATATCTACCGGATTTAAAATAAAAAGTAAGTGTTTATCCGTTTTTACCGTTGAGTATATTAAAAAGGATTAATATGTATTAAAAGAAAGGAATCTTAATATACCGGAAAATTTAATCTTAAAGGATTTCTTTTCTTTTTAAATAAAACAGGATTAGAATATTGTAAGTTTAAAGGTAAATTTACACAGAGAGAAAATCAGTTGATTTTTTAAAAATTAAAATAATGAAAATTAAGTTATTACAAATTTCGCTAATTAAGGATGAACATAATTTTTAAATTAATAGAAATGTCGTAACTCCCATTGTCTATCAAAATTAATGAAAATGTAAAATGTACAACAAAACATTATTAGTCAGAATACTAATCCCATATTCATTATATAAAATTTTCTTTCAAAAAGGTATATTAAGTAAGGATTAAACATGCATAATGTAATTCCTTTTTTTTGCTTCCTAAATCCTTAATAGTTTTACGAAGTATTCGAGTTGTGAAGGAAGATGGGTCTGGGTTTTAGAAGGTCTGGTTCAGACAGATAATTTATCTTAAAAAATAATTCTTAAATGCAAATAGTCTGTTTTTCGTTAACTAAATATGTAAGAAAATGAAAATCGGACAATTTCATATAAAATTATGTGGCCCAGACTTATGCTAATCAAAATTGGCAGATGATCATTTCTGTAACGAAACTCCTAATTTAAAACTTTGCTTTCCACCAACTGAGATTAAGTGAATTGAAAAGTTTAGGTGAATTATCATCCATTCGATTTATATAAGGGGATTGGTACTGTAGCGAGTATGGAAATTTATACAGACAGCAATGACCCCTAAACTTATATATATATCAACATTGCTGATTGCAATTTTCACGTGATGCCGGTTATTTTGATATTTCGTTTCATTTTTATGAACGAAAATTATAGTTTTGAGCTAGATTAAATTATAGAGCTAAATTAAGAACTATTTTCAGGGTTTCGAGATAAAAAATTATGAGGGAATTACGAGCTCTCCTTTAGAACATTGATTATTTTCCGATTCATCTCCTTGTAAATCGCTAGATAAATTTTTGATATCAATAATTTGTTAAGGAAAGTTTGTCCAATTTAGCTAAACATATTTTTCCCTGATAGTAGATGAGCGAAGCTAAGCCCTGATTTCAGAATTACGAGAAAAAAAATTATTTGAGCGAATTACGAGCTCTCCTGTAGAACATTGATTATTTTCTGGTACATCTCCTTGTAAATCGCGAGATAAACTCCTAATTTCAGTATTTTATCCAGAAAAGTTGTCCAAATTTGACTAAATTAATTTTTCCTGGGTAGCGCATGAGCGAGCTACTTTAAAATTTATAATTTCTGAGTTTCGAGATAAAAAATCATTTGAGGGAATTACGAGCTCTCCTTTAGAACATTGATTATTTTCCGATACATCTCCTTGTAAATCGCGAGATAAATTCCTAATTTCAGTATTTTATTCAGAAAAGTTGTCCGAATTTGATTAAATTAATTTTTCCTGGGTAGCACATGAGCTACTTAAAAATTTATAATTTCTGAGTTTCGAGAAAAAAAAATCATTTGAGGGAATTACGAGCTCTCCTCTAGAACATTGATTATTTTCCGATACATCTTCTTATAATTCGCGAGGTACATTTCTGATATCAATATATTGTTAGGGAAAGTTTGTTCAATTTAGCCAAATTTATTTTTCCTAGATAGCAGATGAGCTAAATTAAAAACTAATTTCAGGATTTCGAGAAATGAAATTGTTTGAGCGAGTTACGAGCTCTCCTTTCGAACATTGATTTTTATCGATACATTTCCTTTTAAATCGCGAGAAAAATTCCTAATTTCATTATTTTGTTTAGAAAAGTTTCCCAAATTTGAATAAATATAATTTTTGCTGGGTAGCAGATGAGCTAAATTAAAAACTAACTTCAGGGTTTCGAGATAAAAAATTATTTGAGCGAGCTGCAGGCTCTCATTAAGAAAATTGATTATTTCTCGATATTTATTTGGTAACCCTTAACTACCCAATTTTCTAAACTCCTTCCTCCCAAATATCTCCGAAATTGTCGGTTTCGACAGAAAACCCCCGAAATTATTTCAATTTATTAGCATGTTGATTTTGTTGTAATATTAAAAATATTATTTGTTAAACAACCTCTTTTATATGTCATTATCTCCACTAAACCATCCCTTAAATGAATCCGAACTGAAATTGCCGAATTTAAAATTTTCCCGGAAATTATGAATTTTCTTTAGAAAATCGGACAATTTTCACTTACATCCTAGATATATATACCTTCGCCTAAATTCGGGGGTTGACTTTTTTTTTAAATTTCCCGAAATAACTTTCTTCCTATTTAAACTATTTAAAACTGATTTCAGGTAATTAGGGTAATTCATTTATGATTTGAAAGCTACTAGTTCTCCGCATATTTAAATTGGAATGAAATCTGAAATTTTCGTTGAAAAGCTCTTCACAAAAAATTAAAAGCTGGATGAAGCTTTTAGTTTTGAATATAATTTTATACGTTTTGAAACCTATTTTTCATCTAAATGATTTTATTGGGTTGAAATTGATAGATATTTCAAGAAGCTTCATTTTTCTAAAGCTCATCGAAAGCTTTTAATTATCAAGTTTTTTTTTAAATTTTTTTATAATCTACTTTCAGTCCGCTGAATTATACAATATTAAAACCATAATTGAAATTTTTTAAGAAAAGCTATTTAAAAAAGCTCAAGTTCCGGCTGCGATCCATATAAGTTTCCTTAAATTAATAAGCTGTTTAAATTTAATAAAAGGAAAATGTCCTATAAATACATTCTCCATTCTCGCTACTGTACCAATGTATCATAAAGAAATTTTTACCTAATTAAATGGCTAACAGGTATTAAATGTTTTCAGAAAAGTTTTCCTCATTTTTCGAATTTTCTTTGAATAATTTAATTATTTATTTAAAATCAATTTTGTTTGAAATCATACAAACTTTAAATGAAAAGCTCTGTAGTAATATTCATTCATTAAAAATTAATTTCTGTTGCGGATTTTCAGAAAATTGGATAAGAAAAGATCCACTTTAAAGACAATTTTTAATTTTTTGTTTCAGATAAAAGACGGCGGAGATATCCTTAATACCGCAAATGTCTTCGTGGAACGGCAAACGAGACAATTACCTCCTTTTATTCAAAAATAATATATTAATTCCTTAAACTTAAAATATATTTAAATCCAAATACAATGTCTTATAATCTAATTCTCTAGTATTTAATATTAATATTTAGAGTAGGTCATGTATTTAAATAGATGGACTTAATATTTACTATTAAAATATGAATAAATTTAATTACTATTTATAAATTCGACAGTTACATGTTAGTTGATGTAAGAGTAGAAATATAATTATAATAATTAAGTCAAAATTATAAAGAGTTACATTGAATTACTTAATAAAATGTTAACTTCCTAATTGACTTCTTGAAACAATAAAAAAATATATCCTTCCATATTATTAATATTAAATATTCATTTTAATAATTAATGAGAAATCTATTATCAAATAGGAGAAATATGATGGGTCGGAAATGGGTAAGGAAATGGCCTCAAAAGAGAGTTGTTGTGTGAGAGAAAATTTTAATCTTAATTTTATTCTTATTTAAATATCTTGAAAACGATAGCAGAGAATCTCTTAAAATTTTATTGAAAGAAACTACAATTCGTACTGAATACATTTCCAAAATAAAATTCAAAATCTACCGATTAAAAATTGATTAAGAATTTAAATAAAAATGTTCGTCCACCTTCTGTATTCATTTTTTTTATTCAAATATTTTAAGAACGGTAGCAGAGAATTTTCGGAAATTTTTATTAAAAAAGCTACAAATCCTATTAAATTCATTTCCAAAATAAAATTCAAAATCTACCGATTCAAATTTTTTTAAAAAAAATTCAAAAAAATGTTTTACTCTCCTTCTATACCAATTTTAATTTTACTCAAATATCTCGAGCAGGGAAACTTCTGAAATTTTGTTTATCAAAACTACGCCTATTACTGAATTCATTTTCAAAATAAAATTCAAAATCTACCGATTAAAAATTGATTGAAAAATCATCGATTTTTCTTATCTCGATTTAATTAAAAAAATCGAGAAAGATTATGTCGCTTTGTTAACCTACAAATTCTATTTTTTAAATTCTACTAAAAATCGGATTGTAATTTTCGGGAAATTTTTGTTAATTTTAAAAATATAGTTAAGACTTATACATCTACTTATAAATTTCTTTATGGTTGTACTTAAGATATGTAAATTTTCAGCGACTTGACAATCATTTTAATTGATAATTTATTAAATTAAATTTTATATTACATCTTTTATTAAGGTCTTATAATTAAATAAATTAAATACAGTAATTATTAAACATCAATAATAAAATATGTTACTCGAATAATTTTATTGTAGTAAATTAACACATGTCTCTCATTGGTCTAATCTCGCTTAGAAAATTAGTATATTTTATAGTAGCCATAAACGGTATTTACTATTGTCATTAATTATGAGTATAAATTCCTTTATGATTAGGTTTTATTAGTAATAGAGATATTTAGTATATAATAATTATATTTCATATAATTACAGAATGCGGCGGGAGTCAATAAATAATTTTAAGTTTCTCTGAGATATTTAGTTCTGAAAATAATTTTATATTAAATTTTTAAGTAATTGTTTTTCCAGGATAGATGAATCTCATTCTTATATTAACAAAATGTTTGTCTTGTTACAAGAAAATGTTTATTCTGCACAACAAATTCTTAACAGCATTTAATCATTTCGTTTAATTATGAAAATAGGTTTGGTATGTTCAATATGGTTGTACGGTTATGCTTATCCTATGTTAAAAACGAGGTATCAGTAATAAACAAGGATAGCCAAGTTTTGATAAATTATTCTAGCCTTCCTAACTTAATAAAATTAATTTAATTTCTGGCTAAATGCATGGACTAACTAATTACCTAATTAATCCATTTAAAAATTTTGATCCAAAAGAATAGCAAGAAATTCGCTAATTTTTTTAAAAATTCACAGCTCGCACAAAAAATGTTTGTTTTCAAAATCCCGAAATTAGTTTTTAGTTTATCTCATCAAATATTAAGGAAAAAAATTTAATCCAAATCGAACGAAATTTGTAACAGAAAATTTAAATTTCAAAATGTTGATCAAGAAATAGCAAGCAAATATAATTGATGATTGTTAAAGATAATCATTGATTTTTAAAAGCTCATAACTCGCTCAGAAAATTTTTTTCCATCAAATCCTGAAATCAGTTTTTAGTTTATCTTATCAAGGATTCAGGAAAAAAATTTCAGCCAAATCGGGTTATTTTTTAATATTTAAATTGGGATTTTATGAAACCCGGCGGAAGATTTGTATTAATTACTTATAGAAAGGTGTCACTGCCAAATGATATGAAGTTTGAATGGCGATAACTCTTTTTGCAGAAAAATGGGTTTAATATGGGAGATTATGATGATTTGATAATGAAAATTGATTGAAAATAATAATATTTTCAGGGTGTCCCTGCCAAAAGATATAATTTTTACTTTCACCTAATTATTGAGTTAAATAAAATTTTTTCCATGAGATGATGAATAAATAAAATTATCTTTAGTCCTAAAACAGAAAGGATTTTACTTCAAAAAAGAAAATTAATAGAACATTCTCTGTTCAATTTAATCGCCTCGTCCACATCCCTCTAAATATAAACATTTTGTTATTGATTTAGGCTGGTCAAAAAATCCTTTTGGTTTAGCCAGGGGGTATTTGATTTTGATCGTAATAAATTGTCTGTATTTATGGAATAGTTAAAAATATCCTTTTCTCGTCACAATTGTGGTATTAAATTAGACTTTAAATCAATGCGTAGGATATGCGAACTCTCCTGACCTATAACAATTTGGTCTTAAGATATTTTAAGATTCAGAAGATATTCTTAAAGTCAATGAACCTTTTTTCTGTGTTGTTTGATCAAATTTATGTTGAGATAATACCGGGAGGCACATTTTTCATTTCCGGGGGAATTTTTCATAATAGAATTGTCAATAAGGAATCTAAAAGGACCGGATGTGAATGGATTTTTTTTTTCCAGAACAAATAGTGGAAAAGGACATTTAAAATTATTATTATTTTATAAAATAAAATGATACAATGTTTCGTTTAATATTTCTTAATTATTATTTAAGAATCTCATCCCCTATCATAATTTTCCCATCAAATCATTTTTCCAATTTTCTGACATGCAGCAGATTTGTATGTTTGTACGTATGATACATTTATACAAACAGAGAAAATTGGAAAATACCTTGTTGATACAATGTATCGAAAAGGAAGCAAGCAATCTGTTCAGCGGGTTTGGAACGTAGGAAGGTATAAGGATATGCAACAAGCGAAAATTTATATTTGAAAGATAACATATAACAGAGTTACAATGAGTGAATGTACTTTATGTTTTAAGAGTAATGACGGAAGTGAATGAACATTATCATATTGAAATTATTAATGAAGGAAATAAATCGATTTTCAAAAATTTAACGTTTTATAGGACGAGGCGTTTTATTTATAGCTCGATGAATAATCATTAATAATATGAAAACAATTGTATATCAAATGATAAATAATAAAGGATTTAATTAAAATTTACTTATTTGTATAAATTAATTAGGGTATCCCCCGTCTATACGAAATAGAGTATATCATGAACCAATCCACGTGAGACCTCTATACAATTCAAGAAACAATTCGTTCCCACAACCATTACACTCATAACGGGCGGTTAAGGAAACCGTATAAAGGAACTTTCTCTTTATTGTTTAAATTTCACTAATTTTAATTAATTATATTTTATTATTGGATATTTTTCCATATATTCGGGGTCTACGAATTGATTACACTATGTAACATTCATATTCTCAACATTGAGAAGTTTTGATATCGCCAGTGACGGTTAGAATTTAAAATATTTGAAGGACGCATCGGATACCATGTCATTTATCCTAAATACTGTTTTCTTTATTAAATCATCATAATCTTCCATATTAGGCCCATTTTTCTGTAAACCGAGTTAACACTATTCAAACTTTATATCATTAGGCAGTGACACTCTTCTCTACGTATAAATTACAAATTTACCGCAGGGTTAAGTAAAATAGCAATTTAAAAATTAAAAATTAATTCGATTTCGCTGAAATTTTTTTCCTCAATGGTTGATAAGATAAACTAAAAAGTATTTTCAGGATTTTCGGAAATAGCTTTTTTTGAGCGGGTTACGAGCTTTTAAAAGAATCAATGATTTTCTTGGATTTATATAATTTGCTTTACAGTTTTCAGAATGCAACGATACGTTTAGATTTATGTATTTCACGAACGCATTGGTGAAATTAGCTCAAATTTTGTATATTAAATTATGATTAGTAGTAGATAAGCTGGTATAAATTTGGTGAAATTCTCTGAAACGATTCGTTCCGTTTTAGAATTTAAAATTATAATGTCCAAAATCCCGAATTCTATTTATAAGACTAATGGTTTTTTCAGAGTCAGATATTTCGTGAACGCATCGGTGAAATTAATCAAAATTTTGTGAATTATATCATATGAAGTAGTAGTTGACCTGATAATATTTTGGTGAAATTCTCTGCCACGGTTCTTAACATTCTAGAATTACAAATTTCGATGTCCCAATTTCTATTTATAAAAGAGACATATTTTTGGATTGATTCATATATTTTGTAAACGCATCGGTAAAATTAATTGAAATTTTGAGTATTATATCATCGGAAGTAGTATATGAACTGGTATAATTTTGGTAAAATTCTGCGAGACGCATCTTAGGTTTTAGCACTCACAAAATTGAGAAATTTTCATGGAGATTGGAATTCACATTTGCGGAAATTTGTCATGCAGTGTTATTTAACATTGTGTTTTCTATTGTTTGTTTCCCTTGGAAAAATCCCATTTTCTATTTGATTTTCTTTATTATGTAGCCGTCTATATATGGGAACATATTGTTTTCAATATTGACACAAATTAAGCATGTGTAATTAGTTAGAAAATAATTTTCACCTATTATTTGGTGTAATATGTCCCTGGTGGAAAATTCCCTTTCATTTATTTGTTCGGAATAATATTTGATATTGAATGGTTTTAATTATAAATCAGTCATTTGAGAGGTTAATGCACTCATTTAGCATAGAAAACCTATATATATGATCAATAAAATTTGTGTAAATGTGCCCTTATGTGTCCATCACCGGTGATCGCTTGCTTTAGGTAGAACCTCGAATATAAAATTCTTATGGACAACATCAGAATCCGGGCTCTACAACCTAGAAATATATGTCCATATCATCAGCTTCCCTAATTTCTCTTATTTTAAAATGAATTTTTTGAGCTTTTAAGTTTTTGCGCCGAGCTTTTGATAGTAAAATTCAAATTTCAAATTTTCAATTGTATAGAACATATATTTCAAAAATACTAACTTTAATTTTAATTATAAACTTTCATTAAGCCTTTTTACTGATTAGAAAGCTTTCGTTAGAGATAATTCTAAAATCTAAATGTTCTTGACATAAAATTGTTTGGAAGGAAAATAGATTTCAAAACGAATAAAATTATATCCAGAATTAAAAGCTTTTATTCAGTTTATAAATTTTTACCGAGCTTTTGAAATTTGAAAAATTTCAAATTTAATGAGGAAAGTTAAAAACAGAGTAAAAACTATATTATTTTAAGGTCTGAAAGGAAAAAAAAATAATTTTAAAAGGAGAAATTTATTCTCGAAGCTAAGTTCATATCATTTGGCAGTACCACCCTGAAATATTCAATATATTAAAAATCGACTGTATTTAACCTACTTTTAAGGTAATTTGAATTGTTAATATTTTTAATTCCATTCAAGTTACCGGGTGATTCAAGACGTGTGGGTAACAAATTATTAATTAAATAAAGGTATTGTTAGGTGAAATAAATATGTTTCGAATAATCGGGGATGACCTAGAAAAATACTCATTAACTAGGGTAAATTCCAAGTGAAAGGAATAAATTTGTTGGCGGCAGAGTTAGTCCTAATTATTAGTATGATGTCCCGAATGTACTATTTACATTATTTGGGTTAAAGTTAAACAGAATAGATGTAAAATAAAATCATAGTAATCATTTCCTATTATTATATTTTCTCTGTTTCAGATTATTCTTTACAAATCTAATTGGGCTAACACCTACCCCATATAATGACCCCCACGTGGTACAGCTTTATTTACTTTATTTATTGTCCGTCTATTGTTCTTTCTTTCCTGATTTATTTCCTGGTAAATTAATATCTTTAATCTCCCAATTAACAGATTGTCTAAAGACATGATAAAATAGTCTCAAGACCCTAACGTCTCTTTTTTATTACAGAATGTCATCAACACGTATGATCATTGTGCTGATCATCGTATCGACAATATTGCTAAGCAATTCATTGACGAACGGTGGACCGGCTCGATCTTTTGCGTTAGCTGCCCGAGCCGCAAAAATCCCCCGATCAATTCGAGCCCCATTCCGAAATACGGCAATAATGACGGCCCGGGGTTTCGGTAAACGAAGTCAATTGAAATTGAAAGAAAGTAAGATTAAAAATTTATTTAATTTCGACGTTACATTTTTAAACAAAAAAAATGTCTTTAAAAATGAGAAAAGGTGAAGATAGTCCGTGGTCATTTGGTAAGCGGGAAGCGAAATTTTTGGAACAGCTGGCAATGGATAACGGTGACAATACATCCGATTTAATTGGACCGGATCAATATAATGAATAGTAAATAATATAATTAATAAAATAATAAATTTTTATTTAATTTTGAAAAATTAGCATGCCAATCGATTGGATCGCTGACGAAATGGCCAACAATCCGAAATTGATTCGAATAATTTTACGTCGTTTCGTCGATACAAATAATGATGGTAATTTATCGGCTCGGGAATTATTTTGGACGCCATCATCGTCATCATCATCATCAGAAGATGGCAGTAATTTAATGATTTAAATTAGGAAAAAAAATGATTTGGTTTTAATTTTCCCAGGGGGTTAGGAGATTTTGATGGTTTTTTAATTTTATTTTCTTCTGTAATATAATTATTTAAATTTAAACAATTAAATATGTTAAAAATGAATATTGTATATTATAAAAAAAATTTAATATAAATAAGCTGTCATTAAAATGCAGTATAAAATATTCGCAATACCAATATAAAAAAAATTATAAAAAAAAAGAAATATAATAGAAATTGTTTAATTAATTAATTAATTGTTTAATTTCATGTATATGTATAATGTAGTATTATTATAAATTATATACGTTCGTACAATGAATATTTTGGGCTGGATATATTCATTGTATAAATGTATTGAATATATTTATATTATATTCTTAATTTAATTAATTATTTAATTATACAAAATATTACTACTTATACCATAAATCAAAATAAAATCTGTAATTATATTGTATTTTAAAAATGATGATTAAAATTATTATAATAAAGAGAAACCTTTAAATGCAAACCGTTAAATAAATCTATTGGTTTTCATGTTTTTTTTAATGAGTTACAGGTGGATATTCCTCTGCATCTTTTACCCTAATTTACATTAATTGAAATTTCGTCCTGCGATTCAAAGAATTGAATCAAATTAAATCGGATAATTTAAAAAATGCATTACTAAAAAACGGCTAGTTGGATATTTTTGAATTTTATGCCCAATTAAAGGTATTAAAGAGAACTTTTTAAAAAAAAATATTTAAAAAATTATAAGTCACTTTCATCGATTTAAAAAAATTGATTTTTCTGTCAGTCTGGTGGAGAATTTAAATTTTCCGGAAATTCTTATAAGAAATAAGAAAATCTGTTATCGCGAAATTAAGCCTAAGGGTATAGGGAAAGTAATTCTAATATAAACATTTAAAAAAAAATAACCCTGTAATTTTATAGAGGTCGATTTAAAGGTACATCATGAAAACCGTTATAATTTGTTGGAAGATTTAAAAATTCAAAATTTTAAAATGGATTTAAATAGGCGATTATTAGGGTGATCTATCAATACTATCAGATCGGGAGGTTTCCTCACAACATATATTTTTAAATTACCGTCAAATATCGAATTTTTAGAAATTCATTAAAACGTTCGATTTTCTTTCAAGTTTTCCTAAAAATTTGGAAGAAATTAAATTTTCTTTAATTTCCTAATTTAATGATGGCAAATTATTTCTAATTAATTAATGAAGAGATTTTGTGAAGGAAATTTTTTAAAAAATTTGTTTTTTTTTTTTTGGATAAAAAAATCGATCCAATCGTTTGACTTTTAGAATTTGCCGGATAATCTCGGGATTTTTGGGAAATTAGTTTTTTGGAAACGGAAATTCTGATTATTCGAAATTAAACTTAAGAGAACAGAGAGGAAATTGTAAAAGAGACTTTTTGAAAAAATTTATCCCCTGATTTTATGGGGGTAAATTTAGGGGTAAGTGATGGAAATTGTGGCTTTCCAGGAAAATGGTTATAATTAAATTAAATTAATGGTTAAATTTCAAAAGTTGAAAATAGATGCGAATAGAGGATAACTAGGGTTATCCATTAATATCATAAGGTAAGGGGATCCCTTCACAACATATATTTTTAAAGTCCCCTCAAAAACCTCGATCATTTTTTGTTCAAAAAATTGAATTTAATTACGGAGAAAAAAATTTCCAAATTTTTTTAATCTAATGAAGCCAAATTATTTCTAAGTAATTAAGTAAGAGATTCTATAAAGGATTTTAAAAAAAAAAAAAAATCAAATTTGAGATTTCTTTTTGAAAAAAAAATCGACAAAAATCTTCCATGTTATAAAATTTTCCTTACCGCCTGTCGGAAAATTTCGATTTTCGGATGTTTTTCTAACCGACCCGAATAATCTGATTTAGCTAAATTAAACTTAAGGGTACAGTGAATAAATTGTAGAACAACTTTTTTCATAATATTAACCCCCTGATTTTATAGGGGCCGAAATAACGGGAATATCAGGAAAACGGCGACTTTTGAGGGAAACGGTTATAATTTCCCGAAAAATTTCAAATTTCAAAATTTCGATTAGAATTCAAATAGAGCATAACTAATGTGATCTATCAATACCATAAGTTCAGGGGGTTCCCTCACAACTTCTATGGTTAAAATTCCACCAAAAAACGACTTGCAAGAAATTCAAAGAAATCGTTCGAATTATTAAAAAAAAATTTTTTTCAAAATTTGTTTGATCTAAAATCCCAAATTATTTCTTTTCCCAAATTTTGATAAGAAAATCATTTTTGAAAAAATACCCGTTTATTTTAGGACCCAAACAATCGATATTATACAACTTACCTGGCAGTCAAGTGGAAAATTGAAATTTTTGGAAAATTATATTGAGAAATCGGAAAATCTGATTATGCGAAGTTAAATCTAAGATTGCAATGGGGAAATTGTAAAACAAACTATTTCAAAATATCTTCTCCCTGATTTTATGGGAAGGTCGCGATGCTACAGAAACATTTGGAAATAATTGGGAACGACTCAAGGAAGGAAATGGTCGTGAAAAATTTGGGATTAATCGTAAAAATTAAGGGAATGGTTAAGATACGATTCTTAGGAATTTATATGATTGAATAACAGTTAAGTCCGATAATCTGCATACGAGATTGGAAATTCCTTCGTACAATGTAATCGAAAGACCCAGGTGTATTGGTCCGGTCGTTAAAAATGAAAAAAAGACAGTTTTATTTATCTAAACATTTATTTCTTCTAATGCTACAATGTAAAAAATAATTAACCCATCCGATTTGGATTCGATTAAAATCTCAATAACCCTCATCCACCACATCGACCATTACTCCCTTCTTACAAGCCCGATAATTATACGATTCAACATCCGGATACAATTTGATGATATCATTATAAGCGGACACCAAACGTAAACATTCCTCATTCGACAATTGAAAGCTTCTTGCCATCGGATCAACATCCGCCATCTCAAATGTCTGTTCCGTCAATTCATCCCTTACTGATTCCGGATACAAATTACAAATACATCGCCGCACGTACTTCTGTCTCATCGAAAATATGTATCGAACGACTTTCTCCACCAATTTAAAATCTAGATTGGTTAGCGGATGCTTGTAGGGAACTAATGTGACCACACCGACATCAACGTCCGGTTTCGGTACGAACGCTTTACCGGATATGAAGAACCGTAACGACGGTTTCGTCCATATTTGGGACATAACGGATAGTCGACACCGTTGTTTGGATAGAATTGGGGCGACCATTCGTTCGGCAACCTCCTTCTGAAACGTTAATGTCATTGTTGCCCGACCATATGTCCAAGCGCCTGTTTTTAAGCTTACATCGTTCAACCAATTGATTAACAAGCGGGTTGAAATCGCGAACGGGAGATTACCGATTAGATGTATGGGAGCCCGTTCATTAAGCCAATCGTACGTCGGCGTTCCGGCGAACGCTTGTTCGATTTTATATTTTAATATATCGTCGGTGATAATCGACATTTTCGTTTGATGGGCGGACACCTCCTGTAACAATTCTAATGTTGGCGTAAAACGAGGATCCTTTTCGACGACAATCAATTCACTGGGAGCCCGACGTAAAATCGAACGAGTTATACTACCTGGACCCGGTCCAACCTCTAACACTCGATGACCTTCAATATTACCGGCTGCTTTAACAATCTTATCTGTTAACCGTTCGTCCATTAAGAAATTCTGAGATAGCTGTTTGATGGCTCGGAGTTTATACAATCGGATAACATCACGGATGGTTGGTAATGGTGGTAATCGGATGGTGTTCTGAATTAACGCAACCATAACTAGAAAAATTAAGATAAAAAAATGCAAGATTTGATTTGGAGAAATGAAAAATATTTATTGTTCGGCGGATATTTTCTTCGGTTCTTCAAAGTCGTCAAGGAATGTTTCCTGGCGAACGGCGTACATAGAATACGCGTAGATGCTGATCGTTCCAAATCCGATCAAACAACCGAGGATGATGTTTTTCTTTCGTAACACCTTCAATTTATTCACTCGTTCCAAGTTTTGTTGTTCAATTATTTTCATGAAATTTAGTTCAACAGCTCGTAATTTTCGTCCGTCGGCAATGTTACTGAATTTCGGCGATTCTGTAGGCATTTTATGGGTTAATTTATTGGTTGGAAATTAAGAAATTCACGATCACGAACCGAATTGAACATTTGTGAGGTTGGATTTGATTTATTTATTTACATAATTTTTGACAGTTCGGTAAGCTTTCGATGGTCAGAGTTGGGTAACGGAATAATGAACTTCAGTGCTTCAGTGCTTGTGATCATAAATAATTCTGAATTTGAATTTTAGAAATATTTTTAACTAATATTTCATGGTTTTAAATTTTTGATTTTCATGAAATTATTTAATTTTCATTAAACTTTTAGATTTTCTTTAAATGAGATTTCGTTAAAAAAAATTTGTTTCCCCTCATTGCAAGAAAAATCGACTATACTTTGCCTATAGTACTTTGGCCCGCTAAACACGAAAATGGTAATTAAAATTTTTTTCTATAGATAAAGTTTTGAGATATGAATTTTTGAAATTTTTTCAGAGGTGCTCTCACATATTTGAACATCTCTCGAGTTAAAATTGATGGATATACTAAGAAAAGATATCAAATTAAAGATAATTGAATTACCTACAAAATCTTTTCATCAATTTTGTAAATCCTCCTAGTAGTTTCGACACAATTGGCCAAAGAAAATGGCGATAAATAATTTTTTCTATCAAAATTGAAGTCGAACACGAGAAAGTATCAAAAAGTAAAAAAAATATTCAGTTTATCATTTTTCAC
Source organism: Symmerus nobilis (assembly GCA_027564815.1). NCBI lineage: Eukaryota > Metazoa > Arthropoda > Insecta > Diptera > Mycetophilidae > Symmerus > Symmerus nobilis. The sequence continues at coordinate 48,135 of JANTOP010003339.1, forward strand.
GTAGAGATGGCAGTTTCACGAAGATAATGAGCTGCTGTTGAACAAAATCCATGGGAAAATAATGAAAGTATGGAAAATTGATTGGAGGTACCAAAATTAGTATTTCTTGCTATTTTCCAATTTATTCAATGAAATTTTAATTTTAGATATAAATGTTAATAAAATATCGGATAAATAGGTAACATGTTGTAAAGAATTATTAAAGAAATCGAGAAAAGTAGATAAAAACATGGAAAATATATTAATCAGCTAAAAACTAAGAGAGCACCGTTAAAATTTCATAAAAATCAAGACTTATCCTAAGGCTGGACTGGCCGGCAAAAAATTGAAGAAAAGGTATTGGTCGATGACTGATCAAATATATGAACGCTGACTGGTCTAGAAAAATAAGGAAGAACTGGTCCAAAGAATCGAGTAAAAATTGCTCGAATAAAACTCGATTTTCGGCGTCATTTTATAAATAAAACTTTTAGGCTGCCTGTTTAAAATTTGTATGTTATTAGATCACCCAGATCATCCTTTGAATGATTTAACTTCAAGATTTAAAGATTTTAATTTTTCCGAGAAATTACAGACATTTCCTCAGAAAGTTACATTTCTTGTAAGAGGAACATCAGGAGAACGACGTCTATTGAGGATGATTATTTTCCGGAAAACGAATAATTTTAATAATTTCAAATTCGACTCAAGTAAAGGATGATTTCCCTCCTAACAGATATTATTTAATTCTCGTTAAAAATGGGTTGGTTAAAAAAATCAATAAATTCAATGGATTCTCGTTAAAGTTTACCGATCAATTATAATGGAGAAAGAATTATTAAAAAAAAATTTATTACCCAATGATCCCAAATTATTTGTAAACATTTACCAAAGAGATATTGTTAATAAAATGTTCTAGAAAAATCATCCCTTTCTGAATAAAAAATCCATCCATAATTTTTTTACCAACTAATGACTGAACCTGAGAATGCAATGTAACATTCAAATGTCGTTACAGCTAACGTATACCAGATAAATTGTAAATTTATCCTTAAATTCTAATTTTTCTCACTAGAAAAATTTACGAGATCAAAACCAAAATAAATAAAGAATAAAATAAAACTAATCTTATGAAAAACGAAGGGGATAAATTCCAATAAAAATAAAATATTTCGTCCAGGCATTTCTTTTAACCAATTTAATTAAATTCCAGCAAAACGTTAAGGGGTCCCCCTTCAAATTATATTTTTAAAATTACGATTTATTTATGCGAAATTTAACCTAAAAGTATAATGAGGAAAATGTTGAACAATCATTCCTAAAAAATTAATCCCCTGATTTTAGGGACATTATGATAATAATAAGAATACCTAATGATATCAAATTATTTTTAAGTAATTGTTTAATAGATTTTGTTACGGAACTTTTTTTAAATCAGACGAAAGAGTACAGAGGGGAAATTGTGGAACATATTTTTTAATCGAATGATGGCTAATTAATTCTAAGTAATTAATGAAGAGATTTTCTCGTAAAAAACTTAAATTTCTGGGAAATTCACCTATGGAATCAGAAAATCTGATAGCGTAAAATTCAACTTAAGGTTTCAGTGAGGAAATTGTGGAACAATCTTTTTTAAAAAGTCAATCGCCCTAATTTTAGGGCGGTGGATATAAGTGACATCAAGAAAACGGTGCCTTTCATCAGAAAATGGGTTATAATTTTCCAAAAAATTTAAAATTGGTAAATTTCGGAACAGATTTAAATAGAGGACAACTTAGGTAATATATCAATAATTTAAAGTCTGCGGCATCCCTCCTCACAACTTATATTTTTAAAATCTTATTAAGTCAATTATTAAAAACCAATCATTTGATTCCTTGGATTTTTCTTTCCTATGGGATTTACCAAATAAATTAAATTAATTATTTTAATAAAAACACATGCTATTTGGCTGCAAATTGTCTTAAAACTTAAACAGATCATAAAAATCAGGAGGCTCAATCAGATGCTCCCTTACCTATCCGGTTAGGAATTTAGACACTAATAGCTGGTAAGGAATACGGTTAAATTCTTATAATTAGGGCCACAGATCCACCAATTATGTAAGGTTTGCTTAGCTTAAAAAAACTAGATAATTTATATTTTTAATAAAATTCCTTTTTATTTAAAACTTATATGTTGATTGTTATAATAAAATTCAACCTCAAATATTAATAATTATTAACTTCAAATGATTTCAAAGGGATTAATTTAAAAGCCTTTAAAATTGTCGTTTTTCAGATGGAATTCGTTGAACGTGGTAACAGGGGCCTCTAGTTTTAAATAAAATCTTACTTTCCCGTATAAGGAATATAGATGGCCCCACACATTCGCAATTGGTTGTGTATATATGGTTCGTTATTTACTAGAAAACATCTGTTTTGATTAACTGCATATTATATAGTTATATACAATATCTGACGGATTTAAATGATGGAGTTTTAAAAATCACTTATTTTATTTACCATTTATTTCAGTTTCTCGTCCAGTTCGGTTCATGCTTGTACTGTAATTGTAAGAAGTTCTATATCCGAGGAAAATAAAATTATAAAACCTTCAGCAGGGTGAATATAGTTATTTTATTTTCCCAATATATCTATAAGAATAATTTAATAAAATATTTAAAATAAAGTGTCCTAGAGTATAAATTGTGAAAAGTTCCTTTAGAAAATATGCCATTTATATCGAAAGATTGGCGTTCTCCAGGTGAAGCCTGGGTTAAAACGGACGATGGTTGGGAAAAGTTGAAAGTATTAGAATGTGGTAAAAGGAAAAGGTAGGTATATATCGATTTAATTGTGAATTTAATTCCGTATCAAATAGAAAAGTTGCACAACAATATGGAGCGCATTTTTTTCCTTTGTTCTCTATTCTATAACAAATTTTTTACGCCACTTTAACACCGAAATATAATGATTTTCGTAATAGATAGTATTACAATTATATTTAATGTATATAAAGCAATACCAAAGCTATTGGAAAAAAATAGCAGCAGATAATTTATACAAGAAAAACATGGTTGAAGAGTAAATATTTTAAAATTATGAACTTTATACATTATGTACGTAAATATTTATTTATATAAAAAAAAAATATAAGAAGTATCAGGTCAGAAATAGAAATTTACCTTCTATTTTTTAGCAAACCATAGAATATGTGAATCATCTGATTGGAAAGAGACAGCAATATAATTGGCTAGCAATTATACACGGCCCTTTTCATTTATTTACAAAATCATAATGCATTTCCATGTATTTATAACAGCTGATTATTGTTGATTTTTTTCTGGTTCAATCATGATAACAAATAACTGAAACAATAAATTTTAATATGTTTATTTACCCCAAATAAAAATTTCGATTATAAATATAATCACGGTCTGAAACGTTGATTGGTGGATGGAAAGGTAGTCGAGTTAGCAGGGGGTTCAAAAGCTTCCCATTCCTTTTATTGACACTTGACTTTTGAACAGTTGATGGGGTGGTGGGTGGTGGATTAATTAATCCCGCCAATTAACATGGAGGCAGCCATTATTATTTTTAATAAGAATAATTAATTAATAGAATTTTCTTTTTATTTTCCACAGATGCAGCAGTGAATGTATAAATTCATCGGATGGTTGTGATGAGAATTGGTAGGTTTTCCAATTTTTCGTTTTAAGGAAATTTTTTTTTATTAAAATAAAATAAAATATCTAAAAATAGTTTTTGAATTATTTAACACTTAAAACCATATGGCACAAATCTGTTTCTGAATGATGGAAATTTAAACCAATCAAAATTCTTATATAATTTCATCTTATTTTCTGAACGTAAAAAGATGTGAAGAAGGAAGGTGTTTAGGAAAAATTAGGTGATGAAATGTAAGATAAGACGAAATATTTTTACTTTTATTTGACAGCTGTTTATTGGGAAAATAAATTAATAGAAAATTATTTATTACATGTAGGATTTAGTGTAAATAATTTAAATCTGAAATCTAATTTTAAAGTCATTTTAAAAATACACCTTGGTAGATAACCCTTTAATGGTTTATACGTTATTAGCTCGAGAAATTATTTTGTTCATTTACTTGGGAAAAAAAATGATTGGGAAATTTCTTCAGAATTACGTGCTCCTAATTTTGAGATTTTGATCAGTGGCTTGCAATGAAGTCGCAGAAGGCGCATATCAGACCCGAAATATCAACAAAATCGTAACCAATTTTTATTCGCTTTGAAATTTATTTTTCATCTCCTAATAATTTAAAATCAGTGAAATAGAATATTTTCTGAAAAAGCTTAAAGAAAGCTCAAAAAATTTATCGAAAGCTTTTAATTAAAATATTGTTTTAAACTGTTTGGAATCTAATTTCTCTCCTAAAAATTAAATTTAAATGAAATCCGAAACTTTCGATAAAAAGCTCCGTGGAAAATTAAAATCTCTACGAAAGCTTTAATGAATTAAATTGAATTGAATTGAATGCAAATTATCATGAAGGTATTCATAATCCTTGTATGGCCTTTCTTGAAAAATTCACCTATGTCCCTAAAATTTTGAATAAATAATAAGCTTTCAATGAGCTTTCAAGACTTTTGAAGCTTTGTTTTGAAAATTGGAAGTTTCGTTAAAGGATCGTTATCCGAATAGAAAATTGATTTTAAAACGTAAGAAATTAAGTTCGAAAGTTAGAGCTTTCTTAGAGCTTACAATGGATTGAAAAAGCTTTTAGCGAAAATTTCAAATTGTATCTAAATTTGATAAATGGAATAAAAATTTTATTCCAAATTATTTAAAATTACATTTTAATATTAAGCTTTCAATGAGCTTTCCAGATTTTCGAAGCTTTGTTTTTAGGAAAATTTAAAGTTTCGTTAAGGGATCGTTTTCTGGAGTGAAAATAGATTTAAAAACGTAAGAAATAAGGTTCGGAAAATAAAGCTTTCTGGGAGCTTTTAAGTTTTTTCTGAGCTTTTGTTTGAAATGTTTAGTTTTTATATTTTTATATTTTTCCTCAGCTAATTTATAAGCTTTCTGCATCATTACATTTTTTTGGATCCGAAGAAAATTATCGGGAAATCCGGATCAAATATCGCGATGTCCGATATTAAAATTTCTCAGTGCGAGCCTTTACGCATTTTTGATTTTTCTTATATAATAATAAATTTAATTTTCTTAGATAAATTTCAACTTTTCTGAAATATTTAATTTTTGTATTTTTACCTAACTGTTAGAGCAACTTTCTGCGTTATCCGACCGAAGAAAATATTCGGCATGCACTCTAGTACTAGCACTGAGCAAATGTGCTAATGGAAACTTATATGAAGAAAATTCGCTTTTTTAAAATTGGATGCTTCTAATTTTCAGATTTTCATCATAAATGGAAGAAGAACCTTCTGTGTGGTGAAATAAAATATTAAATCAGTAGGATCCTTTACGAAAATAATGTTTTTTTTCTATCAGCAGAAATTACTACGATTTCCAATGGTATCTTATATCCAGAAAATCCTAACTATTGACTAAATTTTTCGATTTTTCCTAAATTTTCCAGAATTTTTCATCATCGTTTCCGGACTGCTTTTAGTCTTTCTCAACTTTCTCAATATTTTTCCAAATTTTCGCTTCTTTTTTATAATTTTTGCAAACTTTCTTCCTGCCTTTGCACTTTGTGATAGGACATATTTTCGTTTGCTTATACGTTCTCAAACCATCCCATCTGCATAAGTGTTCATATTCTGAAACAAGTTTTAAGGGTAAATTGAGCAAAGAACGTAAAATCCCGAAAAACCTATAGTTACCAGCCTAATAGATATATTAAATTGACGCCATTCAAACATTATATCATTTGGCAGTGCCACCCTTTTCATATAAAAATGTATGAAAATCATCATTTTATTTTAAAAATTGATTGAAAATTCGTATTTTCATCTGAAATGATTACTCATTAAGACTAACTGGGAATCATAGCCTGCAAAATTCCCTGCAAAATTCAAACTCAAATTCATTCCAATTTATAGAAATGGAATTTGAAATTTAATTATTTCTGGGTTATAAATTGAATTACATCTCTGACAATAATTTCTCTTGAACATCCCGTTAAGAGAGATATGTTTTCTTATCAGCACATTATCAAAACTTCCTGGAAAAAAACATGGGAGGTGGCGGAAATATGGTTTGACTTTGAAGAGGTTGCGTTACATAATATACAGATAACTAGCTAAAATATAGAACGAGTTCATGACCTAGTTTCTACCCTGTATATTTACACAATTTCTACTTGATAATTTAATTTAATACGTACACGTACCGTAGTATATATCCGTAGGAATGGGGGGGGGGGGGTGTTTCAAAAGTTCACCTCCCCAATTAAGTAAATTAAATCAACCAAAATGTCTATTCTGGTTATTTAACGGCTTTATTTGATTTCTTATTGAAATTCTTAAAATCTAGGTCACCATCGGACGTGGAAACGGAGACAGAAATCCCGCCCCATTGTCATATAACAATTCGTTGCACGAAAGAAATAGCCGGTTTTAATGGGCTTGGTGAGGCAGTACGTCGGTTAGATTTCCGTTCAGCCGTCCGGGATCGTCGGCGATTCCAGTACATCTGTGCGCTGTTACGATTATTGGTGGCTAACAAAGGATTGGCAAGTCTGCCGGGCACCGCGCAACGTCTACTGTTACAAATGTTGGAGGAGATCGCATCGCACGTGACCGACAGCCAACAGAATACGAACGTTTTAAGGGGTATTGCGAAGCAACTGCAGAAAATCGTTAATCAGGAGAATCAAAAGTGTTGGGGTAAACCGTTGGGTAGTCCAAGCTTATGGAATGGTCACGTGCAGACGATTCAACGGATTCAAGATATGGCGAGACATATAACGATTAAGGAGGTTTGTTTCCTGGCGAGGACGATTCTTATTTTATTTAATTAAATTCTCGATTTCAGCCGGGTCCAGAAATTCGTCCACAATTACAAGACCTGCCGGAAGATTGTATACGGGAGATAATTTTACGTGTAAGCGATTATCGGGATTTGGAGGCGACGTCAGCTGCTTGGACACTGATGGCGGCCATTGTGTCGGAACAACGAGTTTGGCGGGAATTGGCCCAATTCCATTTTACACCGAAACAAATTGATGAAATTATTAAATTGAAATTTAGCGATGAGAAGAAACGTAGAAATTGGCAGGAAATTTATCATCATTTGAGGAGGTAAGGATTTTTTTTTAAATAAATCAACTGATTATTTTTGAAAAATTTTTATTTGTTTGGCTTAGAAAATTCGGAATCAACGAAGATTTTCAATATTCAGAGATCTTAGCGTTATGCCGTTTTTGTTGTTGCTTATTTTGGCCATCGGCCGGTCATCCATGTATTGCGGACCAATCACCCGATTTTCGGGCTAGATTAAGGGAAGCTGGACGTACGGATTCGGTATCCGAACCAGTTCCTCCAGCCCAATTTTTAAAATACTTTTCATTATAAATTTTAAATTTCAATAATTAAATAATTATTTATCGGCGGCTTTTCGTTGAGATTCGATTCTCAAAATGAATCAAAATAATCTCATATTTTTGAAAATTATTTTATATTTTTTATTTAAATTAATGAAAATGAATTGATATATTTTGTATTTAATTTAAGACTGGATTTTTAAAGAAATGATTAATTATATTATAACATATATAGCTAACTCACAATTAATATTAAACTAAAATTAAATATAACCGTTAATACATTTTAATTCTATTTAAATATTTAAAATAAAAAATATGAAAAATGGGAAGCAAGGAAAAGTAAATGTTTTTAAATACAGAAAAAATATATTTTGATCAAAAAACCGATAAATAAATCAAATATAATTAAAATTATTTTCTTAAAACTAACAAATCTTTCAATAAAATATATATAATTAAAATAAAACTGAATATCAATCAATTTATAAATTTTATTTTAAATTTCTGGATTAAAAATGATTACTTATCGAAAATGATGGATTAAAAAATTAATTTTAAATATTTAATAAAATTAAAAATTAACCATAAAATGTGATACAAGAAAGATGTAATGAGAATTTCTCGAAATTTGATCTATTTCGAGACGGGAAAATCTCCTGAAAATAAAAAACAAAACTGAAATTAATTCTAAAAGATTATTAAAATTAAAATTTAAATTTAAATGTATTCATTTAAAATATCTTGTTTTTATTTTTATTTCCAAAAAGATGTGTTGCCACTTTTGAATCCTTCCCTGCTCGTTATCTGTAATAAATTATGCAGAAAATGTGAAATATAATTAAAAACGGAACTCTGATTTGTAAATTTGTTAATAATTTAAATGTATCAAAACATGGTTGCCTGATGTGCCCCCAGGTCAGGCGCAACTTTCAACATTCCATACGAAACACTCCATTCTTTGTAATATCATAAGCCACTTTAAATATTGCTCATATTTTTAGAGAACCCCCTACAGGTACTAGAAACATATATCGGAATTATTTTAATATTTATTTATCGATTTCTTTCAATTGAGACATTGAGAAGTTTTGGTCTCGCCCAGTAACTAGAAATTCAAATATTTGAAGAACGCATCGGTGAAATTTGTTGAAATTTTGGATGCCAAATCATTGACTACCCTAAATACTATTTTCATTAACAAATCATCATAATCTTTTATATTAAACCGATTTTTCTGCAAAAAGATATAACGCCATTTAAACTTCATATCATTCGGCAGTGACACCCTTCTATAAGCAATTAATACAAATCCACCACATGGTTATTTAAAATCGCAATTTAAAAATTAAAAAATAACTCAAATTGGCTGAAATTTTTTTCCTGAATCTTTGATTAGATAAACTAACAACTAATTTCAGGATTTGAGGAAAAAAAATGTTCTGAGCGAGTTACGGGCTTTTAAAAAATCCATGATTGTCTTTAACAATTATCAATTAATTTGCTTGCTATTTCTTGATCAAAATTTTGAAAGTTTTGCTTGAAATTTTTTTCCTGAATACTTGAAGAGGTAAACTAAAAACTAATTTCAGGATTTTGAGGTAAAAATTTTTTTTGAGTGAGTTATAAATTTCTAAAAAATTCAATTTACTTCAAAATTGTCCAAATGTAACGATATGTTTGGATTCATATATTTCACGAACGTATCGGTGAAATTACCTAAAATTATGTGTATTACTTTATGAGTAGTAGTAATTGGGCTGGTATAAATTTGGTGAAATTCTCTGGAACGGTTCGCACCGTTTCAGAATATATAATTTAATTGTTCCAATTTCCAAATTTTTTTATAGGAGGAAATGTAACGATTATTTGAGATTCATATATTTCGCGAGCGCATTGGTGAAATTAACTGAAATTTTGAATATTATATTACTGGAAGTAGTAGTTGGATTAGTATAATTTTGGTGAAATTCTGCGAAACGTATCTTATGTTCTAGCATTCGGGAAATTGATTTGGTGAGTTCAACTAGGCGTAGCGTATTATGAGCTGATAAATTCACTTTTTACCTGATTAATTTAATTCTAATTAAATCTTAAACTTTCCTGCAAAAGCTTTTCAAATAGAGCTTTAAATTTGGAATATAAAATAATATTGAGGCATTGACTGCACGCCCCTGAATTTTGGTCACTCTAATACAGAACTACTCGCACAAAATGTTAAAAATCAGAGTACAGGGTAGGTAATAAGGAGCTACCATTTTTCTCGTATCGCATATTTTTCAACACAATCTCGAATTTTGGTCCATACATCATGGAGATTGTTTGTGATGCTGCGCGATTTATAGTTTAAGACAATCCATACATTCAAACAATACATACGAAAAAGAGAACATTACGCTTGTATTATGGAAATTAATAGTTATTTTCTGTGATTTATATTTATATACTAATTTTTGCTAAAAACAGCCAGCAAATATTTCAGTCTTAATTCTACAGTCGGGCAGGTGTTGAAACCGTGTGCTTATTATGTCCGTCTAAAATCCGTTTATTGGTTTTGAGTGTCATGTTTAGGACGCATGCAAATATTGTCCTCTTATTGGTCGAATCAATGCAGTTGATAATAAATAATATGCAACTCTAATTACCATAAAGAATTTAAAATAATTTATTGTCTTTTTAAATAAAAATAGAATAAAATGAATGGTTTTACCCCCGCTATTATATTGCATGCATTTCGAATAGTGTAATGTGATGTATTAAGGTCAGTAAAGTCTTAAGTGTCAGTCGCAAAGTGTATAACATTTATATAAGTATTTGTATAGAAATAGGTTCAAGTATGTTTATTATTTAATTATTGATTGAATACAAAAATATTGAATGAAATTTTTATTTTGATTTTTAATTATTTTGGGACAAATAACCCTCCCACTTTTTCGCACTTAATCATACTCTAGTAGTCCGCTATCAACCGGATTAATTTCCTATAATTTCAACTCTTTATTTACCCTTGAAATTAAAGTGTTTTTTTTTATAATAAACGAAATAAGAAATTAAATCTGGAAACTAAATAAATTTGGCACGCTATTTTCTGTATATTATATTGATTTTATATCAATAGCGGACAGGGTATACGGTGTATCCGGTTTGCAAACCCAAGTATCGTATATATCGTATATCATACCCTTGGTTCTATGATTGTTGGGCAACCCTGTTTTATTTAGACGTCCGCATTACAACAAAAAATATAAATCAAATTTGAACGATAAAAATGTGTAAAACCTTAATTTTTCTACATCAATTTATTTTCCCTGCCTACCCCCTTGCTACCACCATTCTTTTAAAAAATAAAGTAAAATTAATGTCTTGCGATTATATTGTTACAAGAAGGGTACGGAAAATGTTTTGAAACTCATACATTTTCTAGAATAACATCCACCGGTTCGAGATTGGATTATTTATTTGAAACTTTCTATTAGAAGTTACATCCCGAAATAGCAATAGAATGTAGGCGGGATGACCCCTTAACAAAATGAAGGGAAGTGTGTGAGATATCTCAAAATAGATCATTTTTTTTTCTCGTTAGACTACCAAAGATCCATCAAGAACACCTATTTCTTCCAAAGGAAGAATACGTCAAAATAGCCTGAAATGAATCTCAAACAACCACTTCTTCGATTAATTCCAAGACGGCTTCTGAATTCGTAGCTGTTCCGGAGATACATGTTCTCTTTCTAATCGAAATTGATTGATTTTAATGCAGAGCCGGGGTAATTTATTTATTTTTCAAGGGGAAGGGGAAAGAAAGGAGTGGTTCCTTGGGATGAAATGGGATGCCTTTTAGGTTCACTTAGCAAATTAGTTTTAATTAGCAATCATATCAGATGAGAATACATATTTTAGTTCAATTTTTCAAATAAAATGATAATTTCCATACATTTTATATGAAAAGGGTGTCACTTCCAAATGATATAAAGTTTGAATGGAGTTAATTTAAATAATTTACTAGCTCTGCAAATAAAGGTTTTTTTAATATTTAGTTTATCCGAATTAATTAAATCTGAATGAAATCTGATATTTTCCTACAAAAGCTCCACAAGAGCTTAAAAGCTCAGTGAAAACTTTGTTGTAGATACAATTTTATACGTATTGAAACCGATTAACTTCTGACCTTGTAAATAATTCTCAATATCATTATTCGTTCCCAAAAAATTTACGGGACCTAATTTTTTCAAAAAAGCTTTCAAAGGATATACAAACCTTGAAGGGGGGACTCTCAAGACATCCTTTAGCACCCTTTACTAATATGATTTGTTATGCCTAATTAATGGGCTGCATTTCATGGTAATTATACCGAAAATATTAATTATTAATTATTACAGAAATCATGATAAGAAATCAATAAAATCATACACCCAGTTGTAAGTAACACGTTAGTGTTGACTGTACAGAATATTATCATCATTTTTTTTTTTTTTCATATAGATCGAGGCAACCTAGGTACACGGATATTTAAATCCACGCACCGTTACAATTAAATCAAATTTTTTCAATTTAATTTTAGGAAAATCATCTTTCTATCGATGGCCTTATGGCCCCGGTAATATCTCGTGCACACGTCATCAAGGCGGGTATACTTGCTTGCGTACTACTAATCCTATTAAACGTCTACAATTATCGTTATGGGACGGTAAGAAATCAAGTGACTAGCCAAATGGCAATGGTACATCATAGTGGCGCGCCATGGAAACATAGTATCGATGTAAATGGGACCGATAATCGAATAAATGATCAAATTGAATCAAATTTAAATGATTCATTACCATATTCCAATCTAACCATACCAAATTTAAATATTAAGACAAATGTAACGCATAAGACTATCGAATCGCTTCCAATGGAACCGAAAAGCACAACCGCATCGCTTAACATATTCCAAGCGATTATGACAACGTTAGGTTTAAATCAATGTCCACCAATACCACCAAATTTGCACGGTCCGATCGATATAAATACCACCTACGAACCGTTGGAATTGGTCGAACAGAAATTTGCCGGTCAATTGTTACCGGGCGGATGGTATCGGCCGAGGGAATGTAACGCTCGGGACCGTGTTGCTATTATTATACCGTATCGGGACCGGGCATCACATTTACCAATTTTTTTACGGAACATTCATCCGTTCCTGATGCGACAACAAATTGAGTATGGCATCTTTTTAATTGAACAAACGAATGATTCGATGTTCAATCGGGCCATGTTGTTAAACATCGGTTTTATCGAATCACAAAAATTATCCGAATGGGATTGCTTCATTTTTCATGATATCGATTTGTTGCCGATGGACGATCGGAATTTGTATACGTGTCCCGATCAACCGAGACATATGTCCGTGGCGGTGGATAAAATGGGTTTTAAGTAAAACATTTTGTAAATTTAAATTTTAAATTTTAACGGTTTTTATTGCTATTTTTAGATTACCATATGGGACGCTGTTTGGCGGTGTGTCCGCCATGACGGCAAAACAATTTTTGCGAGTCAATGGATTCTCGAATCGATTTTGGGGATGGGGTGGTGAGGATGATGATATGTCGAATCGGATGAAACATGTCGGATATCATATTGCTAGATATCCGGCGAAAATTGCTCGTTACACAATGTTGACGCACAGGAAAGAGAAGGCGAATCCGAAGAGGTGTGTGAGATATCTCAGTCAAATTTAAGATCCATATGGCGGAAGATTCCTTAGCGATCTAGTTCAAATCTATATTTTATTAGATAAGAACGGGATTGATCTTTAAACATTTAAAATCTGGTTTCGATATCTTGATGATTATTTTTTTCTTGTTAGACTTCCAAAGATCCTTCCAGAACACCTATTTCTTCTAAAGGAAGAATACTTCGAAATAGCCTGAAATGAATATCAAAGAACCACTCTTTCGATTAATTCTAAGGCGGAAATAGGTTCTTTTTCTGATAGAAATTTATTGATTTTCATGCAGAGCCGGGGGAATTTATTAATTTTTCAAGGGGAAGGGGAAGGAAAGGAGTAGTTCTCTGGAATGTAATGGGATGCTTTTTAGGTCCACTTCGCAAATTAGTCTTAATGAGCAATCATTTCAGGTGAGAATGCGTATTTTTACTCAATTTTACGCAATTATAGGTTTTTTGGAATTCTGAGTTTATCAAAAGTCATTTTTATTGCTTCTACTGTCTATAAGCCATATAGTCATCTCATCTCACTAGATCGGAAATAGCAATATTAGTTAGGCACTTACTGCCAGTTCTGATCTTAGAAATCGTTGAAATGTATGGAAGGGTTACTCTTCTAACTGTTTCCCCTTCCACAGATATGAGATGTTAACGAAAGGTGCCCGAACATATACCACAGAAGGTTTAAATTCGTTACGATACGAAGTACAATATTTGGAGAAGAAAGCCCTGTACACATGGTGCTTGGTTAAAATAAACGATCAGGTAAATGGTATAATTACCGATCTTAATTAATTTAATTGTATTAATTATAATATTATAATTTCGTTTTAGGAGAGATGATGAATATTTTCCTTTTTACGTTCCTACATATCGGGATAGTAAAAATATACAAATAAATACATTTATTTTATTTCGAAAACGAAAAACTTTTAATAAATGAATCGAGACTTTTATATTTGAGTGATACAGAGGCGATACGGGGATATAAAATATCCCTTTTTAGGTCGAGTTCATGTTTCATTTGTCCAATCGATGGTAGCCGTACAAATAGACATCTTAAGATGACGGACAGCGAGATCGCCTGTAATAATATATAAATTTATTTAATTTTAATTTAATATTGATTATAAATTTAAGTAGAATATAGGGTACGTTGAGGGACCGGTGATACGAGTATATATTTAGTAATGAAAATATTGATAAGGATTATTATCTGTTAATTAAAAACCACAAAATCGCTTCCCGCAGATTATTTAGATGCGATTAGATTATGAATAAGAATCATAAATATTTTAAAAGACCGGACTTATTTTTTTTAGACCTCCCCTAATTATGGGAGAATTAACTATAAACAATTATTAATTATTTAAATTAAAAATAATGATAAATCTGTGATTAGTGTGCAAAATAAAAATATAATAAAATCAGAGGGAAATTATTTCGGTTAAAACCACCTCTATTTCCAGCTCTAAACTTCTATATTTAAATTTTTTAATTTATTATTGAATATTCCTAACGATTTACTTATCAAAATTACAAATATATCAAATTGGAAGCAGTTGAAAGACTTAAAATTGTTGTGATTTTATCACACATATCCTAAAATAAAATAAAATTGTACATTTACCGAATATTTACCGATTAAATATAATATAATAGAAGTAATTAGTAATTAGAAAAATTTTTTTAAACAGAAATTGACAGGCATTTAAAACAATTTTTACGTTCAGGATAAATTAATAAATTATGTGATTCGTGATAATAAGACAGTAGATTATAAGTTAAGATTAAGAAAAACTGTATAAATTTTTTGATTTTATCTTGTAAATAAATAAAATAAAATAATTATATTAATAATAATATATGATTCGTCCTTAATAATTTAATATTACTCCAAGCAATCTAACTTAAAAAGCTCTGTGGAAAATTAAAATATCTACAAAAGCTTTAATGAATTGAATTGACTTGAAGGCACATTATCATAAAAGCATTCATTGACCTTGTTTGCCCTTTCTAGAAAAATTCTTCTATCGGCCTGACATTTACCATAAATGCTTTCAACGGGCTTTTGATATTTTTGAAGCATTTTCTTTCAGGAAAATTTGAAATTTCGTGAGAGGACCGATGTCTGGATAGAAAATAGATTTTAAAACGAAAGATATCAAGCCATACACTTAAATTAAGTGAATTGAATAAAAATTAGATTCCCAATTACATACAATGATAATATAATTTTAAGCTTTCAATGAGCTTTCCAGATTTTCAAAGCTTTATTTTGGAAAATGTTGAAATTTCGTTAAACGGTCGTTATCTAGATAGAAAACTAATTTTTATACGTGAAAAATTAAATTCCAAACATCGAGCTTTCGTAGCGCTTTTTAAAGTTTAAGCTTTCTGCGAAAAATAATAATTTCATTTAGAATTAATTGAATGGGATGGAAATTCGATTCCAAATTATATAACATGACATTTCAATCTTAAACTTTCCATGAGCTTTCAAGATTTTTGAAACTTTTCTTTAGGAAAATTTGATATTTCGTCAAAAGATCGTTATTTAAATATAAAATAGATTTTAAAACGTTAAAAATATGGTTCGGAAAATAAAGCTTTCTGGGAGCTTTTAACTTTTTGCATAGCTTTTGAACGAAAAGTTTAGATTCTATATTTTTGTGTTTTTCCTAATTAATTTATAAACTTTCTGTGCACCATTACATTTTTTTGGTTCCGAGAATTTGTTAATTGGTCATAAAATTCTGTATTAATTCTTATGGATATGTTGCCGTACGGCAGTAAATTTCATATAGATTACGATTAGTTTAATGCCAAATTGTCTATTAACATAGAAGGATTAGATACAAATGCGCTGGTCCAACAAATCTAGGCATCATGGCATGCCAATGATACAGTGACCGGTAACTATACCGACCAATAATAAATAAGAAATAAAAGACAAATAAGAAATAATTTATTTATTTAAAGTAATAAATCTTCTAAATATTCATCAAATTCTTGTTCTCGACTTTTATCTTCAATATCTACTGGTCGATTCCAACACTCTGTCTCCAGTATTTTAACATCAGTTGCTTCAGGCACCAAATCTGAATCCTTATCAATATCCTCCGAATCGTTTGATTTACTACTGGTACTGACTTCCTGTTCATTGGTTTTCCCACCGCTTCTTCGATATGATTTCCGTTTCAATCGCTTCCTCCACTTTACCTCCCGCTTCTTACTGTGATAATTTAATTTTGTCGAACAATTCGGACATAATCCTTCAACACAGTTGAACATGGAAAGGAAATGATAGGTACCATTGGTCCAATTTTTAATTTAATAATGAAATTTTACTTAGCCGTACTTAACTTGATCAGTGCATTCTTCTTTAATCCATCTTCCTGATAACCGAAATTAACCTCCCAACTTCGTAAGCCAATTCTTTCATCACAATGCTTCGTGCCACATATAAATTGACCCTTCCCATCGATCACTTCTCGTTCGATACGCCACCGTAATGCCACCTTATTCTCCTTGTATCGGGACAAATCGCAGATACAATATTCCTTGAATAATTTATCGTAGTACCGTTTCGCTAGCTGCTTCTCCCACGTATCGGACTGGTCATCGGGACCCCATAGAAATTTATGATTATCTCGTAGCACATCGGTATCGGTACGATCCCGGCTGGTGTCCCGTTGGTATAGTGCGGCTGTATCACCCGGTCGCTTTAATATATATTCGTTTATTAAACGTTTGTGTAAATCGTATGGATTTAAAATTCCTAAACTGGACATTTGAATTTTAATTAATTTTAATTTATTATTAAGAAATATTATTTATGGAAATAATTCAAATAAATAAACAAAATGATACAGATGTTTTTTATTTGACAGTTCCTTGCAGCGCCCCTTGCGGATAGATTTTTTTAGCGGAATATTTAAAAATAGGGGAGATCTATAAGTTTGTTATAAAATTGACCTATTCAGTCTTTAGAATTAGTTGAGCGCTTTAAAAATTTACATTTCAAGACGTTTTCCGACCCATTTCCAAGTTTTCCTAATTTTCTTGCTACTTTTTCTGATTTTGCCCGATAATTTCTCTACCTTTCCTACTTTCCCTGAACTGCTTCTAATTTATCTAGGCGTTCTCAATTTATCTACGAGAAATATTCGTGGATTTTAATTGATTTTCCTAGATATTTTCCCGTTTTCTAATATATTACCGGACCTAAACTTTTTCTGATTGTTCTCGATTTTTACCTATCTGTGTCCGAATTTTTACGAACTTTCCACGGTCTATTCGGGCAGGCGTCCGGCGACACTTAATCTCTATGATGAAGTACAATTTTACAATTAAAGAGCATGCCGAATATTTTCATGGGCCGGAAAAAAATGTAAAAACGCCGAAAGTTGCTTTGACAGTTAGGTAAAAATACAAAAATTAACTAAATATGTCCGAAAAGTTGAAATTTATCTATAAAAAAAAAATTAAAAATTCGTAAAGTCTCTCACCGAGGAATTTGAATATCGGACATAGCAATATTTGATCCGGATTTATCGATTACTTTCTTCGGATCTAAAAAAATGTAATGATGCAGGAGGTTTATGAATTAGTTAAGAAAAAATACAAAAATATCAACAAAAATCATTTCGTAACAAAGCTTTGCAAAAACTTAAAAGCTTCCAGAAAGCTTAATTTTTCGATCCTTATTTTACGTTTTATAAAATTTATTTTCTATCCAGATAACGATCCTCTAAGAAAATTTAAAATTTTCAAAAAAAAAAACTTCGAAAATCTCGAAAGCTCTATTTAAGCTCAAAATTAACATGTAATTTTATGGAATTTGGAATCTAATTTACATCGTATTCATTAAATTTAAATTAGAAATGGAATTCTCGCAGAAAGCTTATCCAAACTTTTAAAAGCGCAAAGAAAGCTCTAACTTCCGAACTTAATTTTTTACGTTTTAAAACCTATTTTCTATCCAAATATCGGTCATTTCACGAAATTTCAAATTTTCCCAAAAGAAAATGGTTAAAAAAAATCATGGAAGCTCATTGAAAGCATATATTTATTTAAAATTTTAGGGCGATAGAGGAATTTTTCAAGATAGGGCAAAGAAGAGCTATAAATGGCTTCATGATAATTTGCCATTAACTCTATTCATTAAAGCTTTCGTAGAAATTTGATTTTTCACGTAGCTTTTTAACGATAATTTCGGATTTCAATTGAATTTAATTATTGGGAGAAAAATGAGATTTCATACTGCGTAAAATGATATTTTAATTGAAAGCTTTCGATGAGCTTTTGGAACTTTCTTAAAGCTTTTACTTCCTCAAAGATATTTCATGTGTGCTCTGCGCCTTCTGGGCATTAGACCTGCACGCCATTGTTGTAAGCTTATTATGACTATAGACGACATATTCTTAAGAACGTCCGCAGTAAAAATAGCGTGGATTGCAGTGATCCATTTAGGATTACGTAACTATAAAAAATAAAACAGAAAAACCCATTCAACGAATAGCCTTAATTCAACCTCCAGAAATAATAATATTGATACATTATATTGACAGGGTGGTTGAAAACCTTATTTGTTCAATATCCGTCTCATCTCTTATTTGCCGAGATAAAATAAATTCGTCTTGTTGAACTGTTATCATGAACAATCCCATAACAATATCTTACTTATTAAATCGTTTGTTTAACTGAAAGTGCAAACACTTATCATATCGTATAATTGTAGTTAATTAAATAATTTATTAAAAATAGTAGCTAACCTTGACTGTACAATAATAAAATACGATGAGCAATTTATATCAGTACAATATATATTTTCTATATATTATTTAATATTATCTTCTTAAATAAAAAACGTTAATATATTGACCCCATCGGGTGACAATAAAATAAATTTAAATTAAATAAAATTTATATTAATTTTCCTTAATTTCCTAATCAATTATTACTTAGCTAATTGCTAGAAATAATTAGTTAAGACCAGGAGGTTTTGGTATAGTTTAGTTAATTTATTAATTATCTTACAGAATTATGTAATAATTAATTACATTAATATTAGTTATTTTGAAGAGATAACAATATATTTGCTTATTCTCAGATATATTACTTGTTATTTAATTATTTTCTTTTAAAGTATTGTGTAGTTAATCAAAATTGAGATATCTTAACTCTCTTATTGATTTGACTGGTTGATTTAACTAAACTCTAGTTAGTTTGATTATCCTCTAGTTAGATTGATGACGAAACAATTTCCAACCATATAATATACCCCCTATTAATTTTACGACAAAATACATACTTAAATTAGTCATTTTGTAGATTTATTTATATATAAATTTTTCGTATCAAATTAAAACGATTTCATTCATTTACAAACCATCAACGAATGGTTGTTCTTAAAATAAATTTTATTGGAATTGTTGTGATTTATATTTTGGAAAGAAAATAATAATAAAAAAAAAATAATTCGTTGTCTATATGGTGATAAGAAGATTGATTGTTTAGGAAATAAACATATTAAATTTGTCGTAATTTGAAATTGATTCATTTCTTCCATCAACAAAATGATATTTTTTATTATATTTAGTGTTTTTACTGTTGTAATTCAATACGTTAATGGTAAATATAATTAAAATTTTTAAATCAATGGATTCAATCAATTTTTTGATTTAATTTTCATGGTCATCCTACAGATATTTCAAGGGGATTGTTAACATGAATTGGATATTTGATTCCACCGATTTCTCAATTAAATTCGAAATTAGATAAAAAGAGAAAAGAAACCTATGGAAATTACAAATAAATCGGTTTTATATCGTTTATTCCATTTCTTCTACTTCCCCATTGAAATGGTATATCATTTACCAGTACCACCTTTTACATGAAAAACATACTGATTCCTGAAATTTATTTTAATATTGATAATATTTAATTATTTTCTCATTGATTTAAATTAATAACTTATTAATTAAATTCCGATATGTTTAATTAATTAAATTAATTTATTTATTTATAGGAAATTGTGGTCCATGTCCCCAAATACCCAAACATTATGAAGAGATTGGTTGTGAGGGTTTAAAAGAACCGGGTGACTGCTGTCCAACAAGGTAACCGTTAATTATTAAATTAACATCTTATTAACTTATTGTTGTAGCTTTCAATGTCCCGATTTTGTTAATTACAATACATCCGAATGTCAATATAAAGGAAAATCGTACCAAATCAGAGAACGGTTAAGTGAAGCTGATTCAATCAACTGTAACGTAGGTTGTTTTTGTCAAGCTGGATTTGTAGAAGGAGTTAGAGCGAGATTTACATGCGCTGTTGTTGACTGTCCCGAATGGTTAGGATACGGACATGACTGTTTAAGACAATATGATTTAACGAGCTGGAGCTGTTGCGCTAAACATGTTTGCGGTATTTCGATGAATTAAATATTGATTTATTGAATAAACCTATTTTCTTATAGACAAGGATGAGATGGAAAAATTACGTCAACAGAAATGTTCGTTTCGAGGAACAGAGTACATATATGGTTCCAGAATATATAGCGATCGGGAACCATGCTATAAATGCATATGCGGTGAGAACTTTAAAAATGATACGAATTTCTCCCAGCAACCAGATGTATGCGGAAAAGTTGATTGTGGCATTGAGTTACGATCTTTAGATCGATTGCAAGACGGTTGTGCACCAGTTTACTTTGGTGACAATTCTTGTTGTCCTATTGAATGGCGATGCCGTAAGTTCTTGATATTTTATTGATAAAAAATTATATTTATTCTATCCTACTTATATAGCCGATGATAAGGATAAGATTTCCGAACAAGGACGAGTAATTGATCCAAATGATGATAGTATGAAATGTCAATATGGAAAGTTGACGTTAAATCGTTACGATTCGCTGGATTTGGATAACAAATGTTTAACATGTACGTGTAGTGAACCGCCAATTATACAATGTAAAAAGATACCAGATTGTTGAATGAAATTTTTTTTATTGTAATTAATTATTAATTAAAAACAACATAAAAATAAGGGGATTTTTTTGAATTAGAATTATTATTTACAAGAGTTAGGATTTCTTATAATTTTTTAATTAAAAGATTTATGTCATAACGACAGATAGGGAATAGAATTCTTCTGGGAAATCCACCTAATTTATCATAAATATTTTTTCTTATAAACCCAAAGATTTCTAAGAAATACGAATTGATAATTTAGGAAAAAAAACTCATCTATCTTTTTCTTTGACTTTAGTTTTCTTGATTAGGTAAATATTTGATTTGTAACAAATTTATTCATAGACTTTTCGGATATATATATGTACGGGTATTTTCGTACCAGCTGTAGATATGTTATATTAGAAAACATTGCTCTTTCAAAAATGTTCTAATTTGTTCAATCAAAACTTATATCATTTGACAGTGCCATCCACTTCTGTATAATTAACGCTGATACTTAACGTTATGATTTGTGGACAACAAACAAATGTCTGATGTTTTGTAAGGTGACGATTATCACTGGTAATTAATTATTTAATAACAGATATATGTAATTCGATATGCCAATACCTTATCGTGATTTTTTATAATTTGATGATTATAAAACCACGTAGACCAATATATTTTATAACTTTATAATAATAACAGCAAGTTAAGTTCATTTACATAATTTTAGCGTTCCTTAGAAGTAACTTATTTACTAAGAATTTCCGTATGTAGACAGGTTTAGATTATATAAGACATATAGGGGAGCCGGGGTAGTACGGGGTACTAAGTTTAAATTAACTATAAAAACATAAAATGGGTTAGAAACAGTGGCGTGCGGTTTTTGTGAACCGTTAACAAAATGTTTTAGCCTTTATCACCCGCATTTGCTTTATTCAAAACAACATTACTCAGTGCTATTACTAGAGTGCATGTTGAATATATTTATTCAAGTATTTATTCACTTTTTTAGATTTAAGTCAAATGAACTTCACCTGTAACCTCTCTGGCAATACATTAGATCTCGTTTTAACTAACATCCCAAATGAAACGTCAGTCTCAATATCCCCGAATCCTCTCTCTAGAATAGACAGTTTTCACGATCCTTTAGAAATTTACATAAAAACAGCTG